>JAJHSJ010002167.1:0-39612 GCA_021015155.1 Magnolia officinalis | reverse complement strand
TAGGGATTAAATCTGTCACAAAAAAGCTTTCAACCTCCATAGCCATTGCTCGATTTTTTGGTAGTGAGTAGTTATCATCATCACGCTTATCCCGTATTCTACCGATTTTCAACGGTTGGGGTGAGGTGGATTGTAATCTAGACCCGTCGTTTGACGGTCTAGAAGTGTTCCGGGATCATTTCATGCAATCATCGAGGCCTACGGGTCCAATCTCTACGGTTGATCTCATCTAAATATGTTATTTGGCTAAATTGGAGAACCTAAGTCTGTTTCTACATCCCGTCGCTCCCTCCTAAGTCAGAGTGCGTCAGTATGCGTCATGTGACCATAACCCAAGTCCGGTTTAATCCAAATCATGCTCTGATACCATCTTGTAACGCCCTGAAAATCGAGGGTCGAGTATAAACTCAACTCCCGAGTTCCAACGCATCACTTTTGCAACAAAATGAATGATGATTGAATGTTGTCTGCATTAATGTAGTAAACATGAGTGAGATTAAGCCAAAATAGCATATCATACTCCAAAGACAAGTCAATCAATTAGCAAGCAAAAGACTATGATAGATAAATAAATATATAAACTGTGCTGAATCTCCAGAGTGTGATAACATTACCAGGTTAAATAATTACAAGTACATTCAAATATACCAAATGTATAGTGTCATCTAGTCAATATCCCTGTAATCCCGTCGATCAAGACACAGCTCACATGAAGCCGTCAGCAAAGCATATACGAACAAGCATCATTGTTCTCATAAAGGTCCGGCTCCGCCTCAAGAGTAGCGTCGCCATCTACAATCAGACAAAGTCTGGTAAGTGTTTGGAACACCGTCCCGTATCGTGGGAGTAAGTAGCTAACTCAGTGGAACGATAAAGCATAGGTTAACATGTTATCAACTCAGTCAAGCAGTAATGATAAAGCAGTACAATCAAACACTCCTAACTACTCTTATTAATGCAAGTATGAATGCAGTCATGATGTATGCCCTCACCACACACTCCCTCGTGCGACACCATCTTACGTTCACGGCGTGCTTGCATTCCTCAGTGCTCCACATCTTTCAGGCACATGCAATGCATGAAGAGCATGATTACCGAGTTGTTATTAGTCCATTTCAAATAGCAGGATTGAGAAACTAAGGTACCTCCCTTGTATCATTCCCAAACATGATCCATTCTAGGGTCGTCAGTCCTAGTTAATCTCAGACAATGGTGTGTTTTCTAGGTCGCTCCAAAGGCTGTCAGGGCTGTTATGCACAAAGGTTACACCACTCCCCCATCACCTTTTTAACGTTCATTACTATACAGATACAGGCCTAGTTTCATACTCTATACACTGTGGCAAAACTCGTCGCCTCACCGTAATTCAGAGTATGCTCGAGATTACTACAAAGGGCTGCCAGGGCTGTTACACACAATGGTTACACCACTCCCCCATCACCATATCAATGTAGGCCGACAGCACGAATATATTGTCCCATACCACCATAATTGCCTCACGAGTCTGGTTTGCTCACTGGTCACTACAGGGAGGCACGTGGCCCAGCGTAGGCCGACAACTCGACCACGGTGTCCCGTAACATCATGCCCGGCTCATGAGTCGTAGCGGATCGAGGTACCATGGTTAGAGGGGATTTCACTGGTAAGTTTGGTACCTTAGGTTCAAGCAGAGGCATCCAAACATGGTGAACATTCATAAGACAGATCGGGTTGCTTGACGAGCTTGGCTAGATCGAGCGCACAACAAGTTGAACGATATGAAGCGCATAAGCACTTCGTGTGGCCAACCACTATCGCCAACCGAAGTACGACTCGGGTTCGTCGAATACATCTCACGTGGCAAATGAATCTCAGCCACGAATTCGATCCCATTACCGACTGCCTGGACTATACAATAGCCCCAATCACATTCAATTGCAGATAGGTAAAGCAGTAATGGATCAAGATTCAAATCATACAATCAAAGTCTAGTATTATCCGTTTAGGGCTGCTAGGGTTGTTGCACGTACTCGTTGCACCGCTCTCCCATCACCCTTCATGGATTTTTATGGAATACAACTTAAACATGTGAAGTAATCAGAGCAGAATTACATAAACAAGTAATTCAAACATGTTATGAAGCATGTTGTAAAACACAATGCAAACAGGAAATTCAAACACATACGTTTCATAAGTAAGTGGTTAAACTAAAAAAACAACATGGAGGAAATTATACACATTACTAAGGTAGTTGAGAATCCTATCTCAACACCCTTATACATTAAAATTTACTAACTATTACTCATATAGACATTTCAACAAACACTTTAAAATACATATATCAACATACATGATATATGTTAATCACATAGACATTAGGCCAAATCATTTCACTAGGGAGTTGCCCCAATCATAACACGCGTACACCCACGACGGATAGTCATGGAAAGTAGGAATCCAAGTTCCATAGTCATTTGAACATTTTCACAAACACTTGGGCTACACATTTCAACATATATAGCGTATAGTGGCCGTGGCGTGATTCAGGGTAAATCCTTTCGTCAAGGGGGTATCGCCAATACAACAATCATATATCCATGACAATTAGTCATGGCGAGCACGAATGAGAATTTTATACTCATTCAGTCATTTTCACAAACACTTAGAATACACTATTTCAACATACATAGTATATATTAGCAAAACATGTATTAGGGCGAACCCTTTCGCCAAACAAGTATTTTATCCATATATAATATATCAATACAGCAAATAATCATGGCAAACACATTTTCAAAATTTATATGTATACGGTACTTTCTACAAATACCTAGAGTATATAAAATTTCATATTCTTCATCTTTAATCAAAACGGAAAACAGACAGCACTTTGTACATGTGTAATTGCATGCAGATCATGAATCTATCATTATCTGACATCGAAAGCATTAAAAACCATAACCTATACACCTAAAGTCCGCACCTTTTGTCGTAGAATCGTAACGAAGTCGATAGGTTTTCTAAGCTTTCGTATATGGCAGTTTGGGAACCTATGGAATGAAATAGGTTAGTTATTTCATAACCTACAACTATCAAAACCTCAAAACAGATTAGGGTTAGGGTTTTTTTTTTACTTAGAAACGACGCCGGAATCGCCGGGGAAGCGATGAGAATGTTGCGGTTAAGCATGGATAGCAGCAGGGAAGCAAGGCAGGAAGATGCTCCCACATCTCCCACACTTTCTCTCTCTTTTCTCTCTCCTCTCTCTAGGGTTTCTCTCAAATTCGTATGGCTGTGAGAGAGAGGTTTCTAAGGTCCTTATATAGCCTAAAAACTCACTAAAATAGACTTATGGTCAAGGTATACTTAGGTTATAACCAAAGCGGTCCAGTTTCAGCTCAACGGAGCACTTCTAGCGGGCCTCCTTGAGCCAAAGGTCAGACTTAAGCTCACCGACATTGAATCTAGGTCGAGTTACGTTTTCGTTTCAGTCGGGATTCCAGATCATGCGTGGCGGAGCAGTTTCAGTTCAACGGTCAGTGGATCTCGATCGGAGATTCCGAGTACATAAATATGTTTGGGAAAATATCCCTGATCCGAGGGTGTAATTTGGTCTGATTCTGACGGTCCGGTTGCTTAAAATTGATCTGCAAGCGAGAAGTGCCAGATTTATTTATTTTGGATTTAATTTAGAATTATTCTCACATTTCTCACACTCCCCGCTCCAAACTCAAGCGAATAGCACTGGGACACTATCTGGATTTGATTTCCGAGATGGTTGTCAAGCCCAGCAAGGCGGTCCTAATTCCTTAACTTCGTGCTAATCGGACTTCCGACGTGCAATCTAGATCTGATACGGAGTTTCGAGATGCTCCCGAGAGCAGCCGGGTAATGAGATTGATCCTCGATTTTAGGGTAACCTAGCGTCAATGATTCTACAAGTTTTGAGTCTTACAGATCGTATTTAAAGTGATTGGTGCTAATTTCACAGGCACTTTAGTTTAACACTAGCTAAATCTCGCCTAATTTCTAAAGGATTCAGTTCTAGGTGATTTCGGTCTGAGGTGGTACCTGGGCCTCTGTAGTTTGTATATAAAGTAATCCGAGTATAATACTTAGCTAGTTTAAGATAGTGTCTAAGGTGAAAGTACTTAGAAAATTTAAAGAACAAGGTGGTGAAGGGTGAGATTTGTGAAAGAAATGGGTTAAAGTGCTATTTTTAGACTGTGGGATTCAGTTCTGACAAATTAATAAGGTGTTAGGATCGACCCATTGCCTAAGGACGTCTAATTCCAGCTTGGCAAAAACCCAGGATGTTCATGTAGGTTTAGGTTTAGGGATTTGAGAACACATTTAGGTTTTAGGTTTAGGTTTAGGTTTAGGTTTTAGGTCTAGGTTATAGGTTATAGCTGTATGGAACTGAGAATAGGTTAAGGTTTAGGTTTAGAAAATCGGGTTCGGGTTCGGGATCGGGTTTTGCTTTGGGTTTTCAAGTTTAAGTTTAGGTTTAGGTTAGGGAGTTGAGATTAGCACTAGGTGTAGGTTTAGGTTTAGGGATTGGAGAACACATTTAGGTCGGAAGTTTACGTTTAGGTTTAGGTTATAGGTTTAGGTTAAAGGTAGGTTATAGGTTATAGCTGTAGGGAACTGAGAATAGGTTAAGGTTTAGGTTTAGGAAATCAAGTTCGGGTTCGGGATCGGGTTTTGCTTTTGGTTTTCAAGTTTAGGTTTTGGTTTAGGCTAGGGAGTTGAGAATAGGATTAGGTGTGGGTTTAGGTTTAGGGATTTGAGAACACATTTAGGTCTTAGGTTTAGGTTTTAGGTTTAGGTTATAGGTAGGTTATAGGTTATAGCCATTGGGAATTGAGAATCGGTTATGGTTTAGGTTTAGGAAATCGGGTTCGGGTTCGGGATCGGGTTTTGCTTTGGGTTTTCAAGTTTAGGTTTTGGTTAGGGAGTTGAGATAACATTAGGTGTTGGTCTAGGATTAAGGATTGGAGAACACATTTAAGTTTTAGGTTTACGTTTAGCTTTAGGTTATAGGTTTAGGTTATAGGTTATATCTGTAGGGAATTGAGGATAGGTTAGGGGTGTGGTACCTGCAAATACAAATATAAACACAGCCTGTCCAAATGGCCAGGCCCTTCCAATGCTGTCCATAGGAAATGGACAGCTTCATCATGGTCAATTATAGCGGTTCCCACCTTCCAAAGACCCCCGCTCATCCGGAAAGCTCTGACGCCATCCGGGTCTGTTCCATTAATTCCAAGCAAATACAGATATAAACACGGCCTGTCCAAATGGCCAGACCCTTCCAATGCTGTCCATAGGAAATGGACAGCTTCATCATGGTTATTATAGAGGTTCCCACCTTCCAGAGACCCCCGCTCATCCGGATAGCTCCGACGCACATTCGGGTCTGCTCCATTAATTTCGAGCAAATAAAGATATAAACATGGCCTGTTCAAATGGCCAGGCCCTTCCAATGCTGTCCATAGGAAATGGACAGCTTCATCATGGTCATTATAGTGGTTCCTACCTTCCAAAGACCCCCGCTTATCCGAATAGCTCCGACGCACATCTGGGTCTGCACCATTAATTTCGAGCAAATACATAAACACGGCCTGTCCAAATGGTCAGGCCCTTCCAATGCTGTCCATTTGGACAGGCCCTTCCAATGCTGTCCATTTGGACAGGCCCTTCCAATGCTGTCCATAAGAAATGGACAGCTTCATCATGGTCATAACAGCGGTTCCCACCTTCCAAGGCCCCCACTCAACATCCGGATAGTTCCGACGCACATCCGGGTCTACTCTATTAATTTCGAACAAATACATAAACACGGCCTGTCCAAATGGCCCCTCCAATGTTGTCCATATAAAATAACTTAATCGTAAATGAACTTTTATAAAATTAATTTTAATTTACTAAAATTTACTTGAAGGCACTGACGAATGAGCTGCCGCACATCATCTGTCACGTCTGCCCAATAGGGGGTGGTGACGGGGATCAAAGATCGGCATAAGACACCGACCTCTGACGTAAACAAGTTGACATTGTTCCCAACAGGTCTAATACAGTCTTGTGGCAACTCTACCGTCACCCTACCCTCATGCGTAAGTCGCTCTAAAAGCAACCCACGCGTGGGTCCACGTCCTCGTCGACTGGTTGATGACGCTGCTGCAAAAGAAATATGTAAGTCTAAACATAAACAAAAGTCATTAAAAAAATATGTGTCTAGACTTACATGTTCTGCCCGGTGTATGCGCGACTGAGGGATCAGACGCCTGCGATGCAATATGTGACGACGATGCTGGATCCGTCGCATCACGGGTAGAAGGGGTAGATCCATTGTGCGAACGACGTGGTCTCCCACCTAGTGCCATCAATGAATATATGTGAGCTACGAACTTATAAATTTAAACAATGTCAATACAAGTGGAATATACTAAAACATTATACAATGCATTTGTGCTTCTGCTTAGAGAGATGATTAAAATATGGTTAGACCATTCCACTATAATGCAAGCAGAATATAATAAAACCGTAAACTTTAATCTATAACCTTTGAAAATTTCATTACACATTGTCATTCTATATTAAATACACATATTTCATTGTAATACGAAACAACTTTGAGGTAAACTATCTGAAGTACTCCCTACGTAAGTTATCGTATGCTTCAGAAGTATATGTCATCCTGTATGAAGCATTGGACATTTTTATAGCCAACATGACAGTCACAATAGGAGAAAACTGATCTCTCGGGACTCCATTCAGATGTGCAAGTGACAGAGTCGCATTTTTCATATCTCGTTTCCCACGGTTATATATCTCCACCAGCTCCGAAATTTCTTTGAGATCGTATAATCTTTCGTCTGAGTCATCATCGATATATTCCACTCTACACTCATCGACCAGACCGGGTATCTCTATGGCCCTACCAGAAGAAGATAGGACCGGAAAGTCCATCCGCAACAGCTGATGAAGTATGTTGCGTACTTCTGATACGCTCCGGTTTGAGGAGGACATTATCAGAAATTGACTCAACTGCAAATATCAATTATAAACAAGTTAATAAGAGGAATAAATCATGACTTGTAATTTTCATGTATACATGGAATACATAAATTATTCGAATTGAAAAATGAAATGTAAATCATGTGTACATTAATAATCGTCGTCTGTATCACTATCGCTTAGGACTATTTCTTCTTCACCATTACTATCGCTGATCAGTATTTCATCTTCATTGTCTGCAACGTTGTCATCAATGAAACTGCTATCATCTCTAACAATGTCATCTATTATTGAGGCATCAACATGATCAGGTGGCACATCATCTCTGTCCAATTGCACCACATCAATATTAACACTTGAATCAATCCCTATATCAACATGTGACGGCATGTCTTCTTGATATGCGTGTTCGAGCCTAGCCGTGTCATTTCCCTCATCCTCCCTATCTTCAACTTCTGGTATGGGAATGTCAAATACATTCCTGGGCTTTATTTTCTGCACCACGTGCCAAGAGCTGCCTAACTTGGTGTCAACGAGGTAAAATACTTGTTCGGCTTGGCTGGCGAAGACAAATGGGTCGTCCTTAAACTACTTCTGAGATAAATTTATGCTCGTAAAGTAGTTGTCAGTCTGTATTCCCAACTTCTTATTTCCAATGTCCCACCAATCACATCTAAATAAGTACACCCTCTTTCTCATACAATAATTCAGCTCAATAATATCCGTCAAAATGCCATAAAAGTCAATTTCATCATCGTCATTCGTTCCCTTCACAACCACCCCACTATTTTGTGTGGTCCTGTACTTGTCACGTTCTTTGGTGTGAAACCGAATCCCGTTTACAATACAACCTGTATACTAGATATACATCTATCAAGGCCACATGCCAACGAGTATAGTGCATCAGACGCATCTGCAGAGTTTCTTGTGCGCAACGTCCTCATCTATTATTATGTACAGAATGTAATTGTTTAGGGATTTTCTTAGGTTCAAATAATGTGCATTACAACAAAAATTCTAAGTGTGGTGAGATACAGTGTGAAATCTTACACATTTTTTGAACCATTGTGGAAACTGATCCTGATGCATTCGATCATAACTTGTGGGGAATTTGGACTTCATCTCGTCTCCGTGTTCGCTACACATAAATGGCACGTCAGCAGCAAGAAATATTAAGATCATCGTATGTAGAGAAAACAATAATCGAGGGAAGACTTACTCTAAGTATGACTCTATTTCTTCATAATTATGCAACACATACCACCTCGCCTTTGCTAGATCCCTAAGGTCCATATCCTGAAACGTCGAGGATCCTAAAGGATGAACGTTATGTGAAAACATAGATATGAGTCCTTGTTCATGCTCCTGCCCTTCATCGGCATTTCGATCTTCTCGAATAAATCTAGTATCTATGCCATAAAGATACATGGATCAAAATGTAAGGCACTCATTATCAATGTACGCCTCAGCTATAGACCCTTCGAACGGGCTTTGTTCCTCACAAATCGTTTGAGTGTGTGAAGGTATCTGTACATAAAACTACTATATTAAGAGTATAAAAACATGGATATATGTAGTTTACGGAATGAATAAAAATTTTAATAGGTTCTACCACCTTTCGATCGGATACATCCAACGATATTGAACTGGGCCTGCAAGCTTTGCCTCGTGCGGTGAGTGAATCGCTAGGTGTACCATGACATCGAAAAACACAAGTGAAAATATTCTTTCAAGTTTGTAAAGGATTACGGCAATGTCCCTCTCCAGTCGTTTAATAACATCTACATTCAACGATTTCGAACACAAATCCTTAAAGAATATCCCCAACTCAATCAGCGCCGCACTAATATCCTTGTTTAGGAATCCACGAATCGTAACGGGCAGTAGGCGTTGCAGGAGGACGTGACAATCATGACATTTCATTCCTGTTACCTTACAGTCCATAACGTTTATGCACCGAGATATATTTGACGCATACCCATCAGGAAACTTCACCGATCTTAACCATTTACATAAACGCTTTCTCTCTAGTTTTGTCAACGTGTAGCAGGCTGCTGGTATAGTATACGAATTTCCATGTGGTTGCAAGTGCAACTCTTTCCTTAAACTCATTTCTTGTATATCCAATCAAGCCTTGAAACTATCTTTTGTTTTCTTCTCTATGTTCATCAATGTTCCGAAGACATTGTCACATATATTTTTCTCAATATGCATGACATCCAAGTTATGTCGCAATTTCAAATCAGTCTAATTGGGCAACTCAAAAAAGATGCTCTTCTTCCTCCAGTTATAGTCCAATACTGTACGTTTCCTCTTTTTCAAGTGCGATGCCTTACTAAATTTAACTTCTCCAATGTTACTCAATTGTTGTATCACATCTTCTCCAGATAGCTTTTTCGGGGGTGGCCTATGATATTGTTTGCCATCAAAGATCATCGTCTTCCTGCGCCAACTATGATCGCTCGGAAGGAAACGACGATGGCCCATATAACACATTTTTCTACCATACTTCAATGACAATGAACAAGTCTCAATACCACATGTAGGACATGCCAACTTGCCCTTCGTGCTCCACCCAGACAAATTTTCATACGCGGACAAGTCATTTATTGTCCACAAGACCACTGCATGCAATCGAAATGACTTTCCTGCAAATGTGTCATACGTTTCTATACCTTCACTCCACAACTCGTTTAACTCATCTACTAACGGTCGCAAATACACATCAATGTCATTCCCAGGTGACCTGGGTCCACGAATAAGCAATGACATCATGAAAAATGACTCCTTCATATGCAACCAAGGAGGTAAATTGTAGGGCATAAATACCACTGACCACATACTATACAAGCTACTCATATTACCAAATGGATTAAAACCATCACTTGCAAGACCTAGTCTAACATTGCGAGAATCCTCTGCAAACCAGTCATGTTGCTTATTAAAATTTTGCCAGGCTTCAGAGTCCGCAGGGTGCCTCAGTGTACTATCATCATGAACACGTTTCTCCTTATGCCACCTCATATCTTCAGCCGTTTTACGAGACATAAACAATCTTTGCAATCTGGGTTTCAATGGGAAGTACCTTAACACCTTTCGCAGGATTTTCTTACTCGTGGCTTTGTCATTCTTCCACCTACACTCTCCACATTCTTTACACTGATCAGCCTTATCATACTCTTCCCGATACAATAAACAATCATTTATACATGCATGTATGACGGTGTAACTAAGGCCCAAGTCTCGCATCAAGGATTTTGCCTTATAATAAGACTTAGGTAATGTCTCACCGTCCGGTAACGCTTCTTTCAACAACTCAAGCAACATGTCGAACGATTTGTTGCTCCAACGATTTATTGTCTTCAAATGAAGTAACTTTATAAGAAAATTCAACTTGGAGAAGTTCTCACACCCCGGATAAAGTGGACGTTGCGCGTCCCTCAACAACCTACTCAACTTTTCTGATTCGACATCACCCATTGGAGGAATATCTTGGTTACTGCTTGTCGCTGCAAAATCAGTATCTACAACTGTTCCCCTGAACACATCACCTATGATATCTAGCATTTCGTCAACGTCTTCATCCTCTTCATCCGGCACAATTGGGTCTTCGTTGACTTCAGTGGCTTCAACTCTATGGGTCATATCTTCACCATGATAGATCCACCAAGTGTAACCCTGGTCAATCCCAACTATGAACAAATCGTCCTCTACTTTGTCTAAAATCTTATATATGATGTTCTTGCATTTTCGACATGGACACCTAATCTTATTCTCTGAATCTGCCAGATTTCGCACAAATTTCATGAACTCTTAAATCTCTTGTTTATACTCTGGGCTAAACCTATTTTTAGCTCACATCCAACTCTTATCCATCTCTAAAATGAAAAAACTAGAGTCAGTTTATGGAAATAGCTTTAAGATTAAGCTAGGTTATAGGTTTAGGTTATATGTTTAGGTTAAGGTTATAAGTATAGGTTTTGGGATTTGAGAATAGGTTATAGGTTATGGGATAAGGTTTAGGTTATAGGTTATAGGTTAGGGTTCGGGTTCGGGATCGGGTTTAGGTTATAGGTTTAGGTTTAGGTTATAAGTATAGGTTTTGGAATTTGACAGAGGCTTAGGTTCAAGTTATAGGTTTAGGTTTAGGTTTTTAAGTTTAGGTTTAGGTTTAGGTTTTAGGTTTAGGTTTAGGTTAAAAGTATAGGTTTTGAGATTTGAGAATAGGTTTAGGTTAAGGTTATAAGTATAGGTTTACGTTTAGTTTATAAGTTTTGGGATTTGAGAATAGGTTTAGGTTAAGGATATAAGTTTAGGTTTAGGTTATAGGTTAAGGTTTAGGTTTAGGTTATAGGTTATAGCTTTAGGGAATTGAGAATAGGTTATAGGTTATAGGATAAGGTTTAGGTTATAGGTTATAGGTTAAGGTTCGGGTTTAGGTTATAGGTTTAGGTTTAGGTTATAAGTATAGGTTTTGGAATTTGACAGTAGGTTTAGGTTCAAGTTATAGGTTTAGGTTTAGGTTTTTAAGTTTAGGTTTAGGTTTAGGTTTTAGGTTTAGGTTTAGGTTAAAAGTATAGGTTTTGAGATTTGAGAATAGGTTTAGGTTATAAGTTAGGTTTAGGTTTAGGTTAAGGTTATAAGTATAGGTTTAGGTTATAAGTATAGGTTTAGGGATTTGAGAATAGGTTTAGGTTAAGGTTATAAGTTTAGGTTTACGTTTAGTTTATAAGTTTTGGGATTTGAGAATAGGTTTAGGTTAAGGATATAAGTTTAGGTTTAGGTTATAGGTTAAGGTTTAGGTTTAGGTTATAGGTTATAGCTTTAGGGAATTGAGAATAGGTTAGGTTATAGGATAAGGTTTAGGTTATAGGTTATAGGTTAAGGTTCGGGTTTAGGTTATAGGTTTAGGTTTAAGTTATAAGTATATGTTTGGGAATTTGACAGTAGGTTTAGGTTCAAGTTATAGGTTTAGGTTTAGGTTTTTAAGTTTAGGTTTAGGTTTAGGTTTAGGTTAAAAGTATAGGTTTTGAGATTTGAGAATAGGTTTAGGTTATAAGTTAGGTTTAGGTTTAGGTTAAGGTTATAAGTATAGGTTTAGGTTATAAGTATAGGTTTAGGGATTTGAGAATAGGTTTAGGTTAAGGTTAGAAGTTTAGGTTTACGTTTAGTTTATAAGTTTTGGGATTTGAGAATAGGTTTAGGTTAAGGATATAAGTTTAGGTTAGGTTTAGGTTAAGGTTTAGGTTTAGGTTATAGGTTATAGCTTTAGGGAATTGAGAATAGGTTATAGGTTATAGGATAAGGCTTAGGTTATAGGGTTAAGGTTTGGGTTTGGGTTGGGTTATAGGTTTATTTTTTGTCGGTTTAGGTTAGGTATTAGGTTTAGGTTAAGTATGGATTTTAGATTTAGAGAAAGGTTTAGGTTAAGGTTTAAGTTTAGGTTTTTTTTATTTTGTTATTTATTTTTTTCATTTACATTCGCAAATACATTCACATCCATCCAAGAAATTAAAACAAGTTCTGTCACTCTATGACTAACAGTTGAAAAGGAAAATCATGCATCTGGGTCTGCTACAACATTTTCTAAGCTCAACATCTAGATAGCTCCGACGCAAATTCGGGTCTGTTCCAACATTTTCTAAGCTAATACAATTAAATCCTAAATTAGTTACTCATCCAAGGTTGGATAGATTGTAATACTTTCATATTTCCATTTAACGTCCACGCCGAAAATCCGGCAGCATCTCCCCATGCCTCTCCAGGTAAGTTGATCTACATTACATTCTGATGCCAAATATCTAAAGTAATGTAAAGATATTTGGCATTGGATACGGAACGGAAGAAACATATCCAGAGAGAAACGAGAAGATGGACCACGGATCAGGCATGAAGATTTAAATAGATTGTATGAAAGCATACTTTCCATCTAACCTTGAACTGTCCAAAATGGGACAATTTGAGCAATTTCTATGCCACAAAAAACACACTATGTCTATGTATGGCCTCATAGAAATCCTCAAACAAGTAACTAATTATCTAACTTACAAATCTATAAATTACATGTCACAACTATAAACTAATTAATCACAATAATAATTTAAGACAAAAAAAAAATGTAATATACAAGCTCATGAAAGTTTGCAAGGACAATTTTAGGGAACAGAAGGCAATGGATGTAATATCTTAAAGTCAAATAAAAGACTTCAATTTGGGGTAGTGCATAGATCACTATAGATCACTATTTTAGTCAAACACATCATTTCTAGCAAGCTATGATGATGGTGATACAACTATATTTGGAGGAGTGCATAGATCACTATAGTTTTGTCTAATCTCCACTTGTTGGCTGCAACAACGATTTTTTTGGACCCTAGCCCAAAAATGAGGCCATCCACTCATTAAGTGAGCTACAATGTGTGAAACTAATGGATGGTTTCCATCTACTTGTCTCATACCATATGCCCTGCTCATGAGTTTTTACTATATTTACTTTTGTGCCAAGGAATCTATATGGTGGGTATTGGGATCTCTCACATGTATATTGGCATGTGTGCGAGTGTAGAGAGGAACTAGGCTATACATGGATGTTGAAATGCCCTTATTTCTACATGCAATTGTATGCCATACTTTAGATGTGTGATAAACCATAAGCTATATGGAACTTATGTCTAATTTCCTAAGCGGCTGGTTGGTGGATATCTAATACACAATGCTAAGTTTGCTATCCAGCATTCAATATCACACATCCGAGTTGATTGATTTAAGCATCATAAACACATGTTGATTTTAATTAGGGAGTGGGTTGATCTTAGCATCATTACCACACATCCGACTTGATTGATTTAAGCATCATCAACACATGTTCTAGTGGACTGATTTAATCATCTAGATACACATGTTCAAGTGGACTGATTCAAGCATTCTAAACACATGTCCAAGTGGACTGATTTAAGGTTTTTAAACAAACACATGTTCTAGTGTGCTAATCATTGCATCATTACGACACATCCAAGTGGATTGATTTAAGCATCATAAACACATGTCCAAGTAGAGTAGACTGATTTAAGCATTGTAAACACATGTCCAAGTGGACTAATTTAAGCATAAAAAATGCATGTCCAAGTGGAACTGATTTAAACATCATCAACACATGTTCTAGTGGGCTGATCTTAGCATCATTATGTGCTTGTGTGGCATGACAGCCTCAATATGTTTCAGGATACCACTGACCGCTGTAAGTGCCATCCATCAAATCAACATCTTGGATCACCAAAACAAGCACCCACCCAAGACACAATGCATACACTCGCTCAACAGATCATCAAACCAACACTTGTACGAATGCATTATGCGGACTCATGCACACATTCTGTTTGGTTCTAAAAGAGCCTTCTTAAACTCTTTCAGGGTATGGGAAGATGCCGGAATTCGAGCACATATTTACAAACTTCCTCCTAAGTATAAAAGACGTCCTATGAATAACAACATTGACTGTTTCTACATTGACTGTTTTAAATGGGAGGGATTGGACTGTTCTCGTAACCAAAGGTGATTTCTACTATGATTGTTGTCCTTAGACAGTGCTCAGATCAAAATCAAATGCAAATAGAGAATGGTTGGCACAAATGGAAGTTGTCTAGAGTGGTGAAATTATGTGGAGAGTGAGTTTCTCACAATAATAAGAGTACCAGTTGTGTCCAACTTGTTAGATGAGTGGGATGAGACAATGTAGTGAGTGTAAGTGATCCAGGGTTCAATCCCCCTGGTTCCATTACCTTTCCATAAATAAATGGTCTGATGGTAGGTTGTATTGGGGGAATCAACTTCCTATTACCGTTGGACCTGAATCAGATGGAGATGAGAAGTTTGTTGGATGGTGATATTAAAGATTTCCTAAGAAAACATTTGACTATTGCCATTTTGTAAGAGTTGTATGGCAGCAAGGTAGATTATGTGGGATCCTCGGTAGCAAGAATTTTGAAAGTTTTTTAGATTTTGATTACTTCAAAATATCTCCAAAGAGCCCTTTTGGCATTCCCAACTCGTCTAATTTGCAAAATCCTCTCAATTTCAACGGTTTCAAAATCTATATGATTCCATAGGATTTTAAATGTTAGTCGGGCTCTAATCCTAATCCCTATCAAGATGATGCCTATTCAACAAACCTAATTAGCGATACCAATAGTCTTGGATTCAACTAAACCCCTTCATCCAGTGGGCTCACATTTAGGTTGAATATGGAACATTTTGCCATCTAGAGGATTGCCAAAAAGTCAAAACTCTTTCATGACAGCAAGAAGTCAATATGGGTGTGGAAAACAACATTTTTAGCCTTTTCTTCTTTCTCTTGAAGCCAAATTCTTAGGAAGCCCCATGCAACAAAAAGTTGTGGAGACCCCATGTGATGCCCTACACCACATCCACTCTCTGCCATTAGTTACAGCTCCTTTAAGACGTGTGTCTAAGAACTAGGCAGATCTAAAATTCCAGGTGCACCTTAGCACCCGAAACAGTAGGGATAGGTAATACCTCCGACTAGCACAAGACGGTGCGGCACTTACGCTAGGGCCCACCTTGACGTATGTTCTGTATCCATGCTTTCCATCCATTTTTCCAGATCATTTTGGGGCACTATCCAAAAAATGAAGCAGATCTAATTATCAGGTGGACCATACCATAGGAAACAGTGGTGATTGACTATTAATGGGCCACAAAAGTTTTGGATCAAGCTGATATTTGCTATTTCCTTCCATCCAGGCTTATGTGACCATATCAATAGATAGGATTGCAAATAAACACTACAGAAACATTAAGGTGCCACAATTGGGTGTTAAATCACCATCGTTTCCTATAATATAGTCCTCCTGATAATTAGATCTGCTTCATTTTTTTATGTGGGCAACATAGTAAGGGCCTCACCGCACCGCCTTCGGTTGTCTTGGGTGAGTCAGGGGTCTCACCTAATCTGCTCCCAAGGACACCCTCAAATAAAAAAACATCTCTGGGCGCTCAAACTAGTACAACCAAATGCCATTTCAGCTTTTCCACGACAAAACAAAAACATGCCTTTTCATAAGTCAAGCAACCCACTAACATCTCCCAAAATGCATGGTTTGGGCATAACCATGGTGAAGCATTCACATGAACAAAAAGACTACCTACCTAGCACATCAACAACATGTGTCAATGGCCAGACCCAGACTGTTCATCAGAGGGTATGCACTATCATATCCTTTAATCGGGCCATTTCACTCCTCAGTACTCTCACATTCTCACAAGTTTTAATTCATTGTTGTTGAAAAGGGTTGGATCGCCAAATCGGAGCTTAGAAACATCCACAGAACAATAAATCATCACCCATCTCATCAATTGATAAAATCAGTCCCCATTTTCAACATTCATCAAAAGACGAAATTACAAGCAATCTACCGACAGAAAATGCAGAGTAATTCCTACCCAGAGTTACGAATCTGATCCCAAATTGCAAAACCCATATCCAGAAATGTAAGATATCAATCATCATAAACCCAATTTCTTCCAGTAGACCACAAAAAAATCCCAAATTTTCAACCAAAAGGAAGAGAAAACCCCCAAAAATCTCTAAATCTCCAAATCGTTTCAATCAGTATTGAGATTGAGAGAGAGAGAGAGAGACACCTGCTTGATTTGGAGCCCCAATCACGGTCAACGGCACGGTGGAGAGAGGGCGGTGGAGAGAGGGCGCGGTGGAGAGGGGGGTGGAGAGAGGGTGGTGGAGAGAGGGCACGGTGGAGAGAGAGAGAGAGAGAGCACCGAGAGAGACAGAGAGACGAGAGAGAGAGGGCGCGGTGGAGAGACGCGAGGAGAGACGCCCGAGAGAGAGAGAGAGAGAGAGAGAGGAGGAGAGAGAGAGAGAGAGTGAGAGAGGCACGAGAGTGAGAGTGAGGGTGAGAAAGGACAGAGAGAGCGAGAGAGAGAGAGAGCACCGAGAGAGAGAGAGGGCGCGGTGGAGGTTCAGACCGAGAGAGAGAGAGAGAGAGAGAGAGAGAGAGAGAGAGAGAGAGGACAGAGAGCGAGAGAGACTTGAAGTCTCTCTCGCGAGCGGCCCCTAGTCACGTGGTCGGTGCTCTGTGGGCCCCACCATGATGTTTGTGTTTCATCCCTGCCGTCCATCTATTTTTTCATTTCATTTTATGGTATGAGACAAAAAATGATGTATATCCCAATCTCAACTAGACCACATTATAGGAAACAGTGTTGAATGAGCGTTGACCATTAAAAACCTTTTGGGGTCCATATAAAGTTTTGGATCAATCTGATATTTTTTTCCCTTCGTTTGGGCCTGTATAACCTAATCAACAGATTGTATGTCAAATAAAAAGTATAGTGGGCCTTAGGAGGGTTTTAATGGTTTGAACAATTAGCATTGACAGTCTAGATGGTCTAGAATATAATATCAATGGTCTAGTTGGTCTGGATCATAGTATCGATGATCTAGATGGTATAAATCATCAAAAGCAATGGTCTGGATGTTCTTGATCATAATTTCAGCAGCTTGAATGGTTTAGATCATAATATTGACAGTCAAAATAGTATAGGTCACGATATCAATAGTATGAATAGTTTGTATCATAATGTTGATGGTCTAGATCAAAATTTCAATGGTTCGGATGGTCTACATCATAATATCAACAACTTGGATTATCTGGATCATAATAGCAATGGTTTGGATGGTATAGATCATTGGTAGCCGTTAAAATATTAGATGGTATAGAGCAATGGTTTGGATGGTATAGATCATAACTTCAATGCACCGTTAATGCAGGTGACCACCAATTGGGCTGGGTCTCACAAAGGCCCACCTGTGATAGGTCGATCGCCGATTGCGAATCCATCGCCGAATTCTCCATGGATTCCGAGATCAATCACCGCATCCTTGCCACGAGCCAGTACATAAGCTACGAAGCGCTCAAACGCAACATTGTGCCATGTTCACGGGCTGGCGCGTCTTACTACAATTGTCGGCCAGGGGCTCAGGCAAACCCATATACCCGTGGTTGCAGCCAAATCACACAGTGTCAGAGCTAGGTATGTGGTTTTTGATACAAATGAACAGCTCTGATACCATGATAACTACTCAAATATGGAGCGAATACGCCTTTTATATTCAAATACCGGTATATCGACACATGGGTATAGTACCGATACGTTACATATTTTGAAGTGTCATGGTATCATGTCTTGGATATTACTAGTTTCTTGTTTTGAACAAATATTGGATGTGTATGTTGTTTATAAGTATATGTTTATGTAAAACATTGAATTTTTATATGTTTGATTTTATTTTTTTGAGGTGTCATTGATTGTGGACAGTTGTTTTTTCTAATGTTGGTATGGGAATTTGGGGATTTAGAGACAATAGATATTGAAATCCTCCGTATTCTCATTCTTAATATTTTTACAGGGTTTAGCCAACTATGGGAATGAAGTAATTAGCAAGTGGCAACTTTTGTAAAGTAAAACACCAACTCCGCCATCACATTTCAATGTCACTCAACCCCTGTGACATTGATCTGCCTGTGATCCAGTGTCCATAAGATGATCGAGGTCATGCGATGTTGGTGTTCGGTGGAGAAGATGGTGGCCCGTTAATGGCGTATGTGAAGATTATTGAGATCATACGGTGGTGGTGGTCGGTGGAGAAAATGGTGCCCCATTAATGGCAAATTCTGACTTCGAGGATTTTTCTTCGTAATGATCTCCATGGTGTGGATTAGTCTAGAGGAGCTTGTATAATCCTAAAATTGAAGCTTGGATGTGGTTATCCCGAGGGGTTCAAGAGCGAAACGTTCTGACAGTAGCCACATGCTACTATGAATGGAGGAGTTCATACACTGTTCTTTAGGGTTTGGGGCCTTCTCAGGTACCATCCGAGGTTCTCATATCCGTTTTAGATGATCTTGATGCATTTTTGTAGTGGTGGGTGCTTTTGGAGTTGATGGATGAAGAATGGAAGAAACGGAATTGTTGTAGTTAGAGAAGGATTCGGCTGAGAGTCGATTCGTGGCTGATTAGTTCCCTACAGAGGTTGAGCCTTACAGTGGGAGCCAGGTGGGATCCCCCGTGATGTTTGAGAGAAAATCTACTCCGTCCAAATGGTTCACCGGGTTGTGTTGAGACATGAGTCCAAAATGAGGTCGATTTAACACTTAAGTGGGCTGCATAATGGGAACAATGAGGATGGACACTAGTCGTTTAAGGCCTCTAACGGCTACCAATTAAATTATTTGTTAACATGGATGAATGGAGTGGATAAAATAAATAAAAAACGGTGGATCCCATAGAGTTTACTCTGGTAAAGGTAACAAGTAATTAACTTAAATGTAGTGGAGAATGGTTTCCTTACAACATTTGTAATCATATATTGGGCCTACCTAAATGTGATTCACATATCCAACCCACTCATTATGTGTGTCCCACTTAGATGAGGGGTCAGACCAATTTTCAACCGCATCCAAAACTCATGTGGGCCCCATCGAGTGCTTTTATATTTTTTAGGATGTCTTCACATAGTTTTAAATGGTATGGCCCACTTGAGTTTCGTTTACCGATGATTTTTGAGATATCTCATACCCTAAAGGGGACACATCAATTCCACGGTGTTGATGTTCGACAGACATCATGATGGGGCCCACAAAACTTACTAACATCAATTCTTAAGTTCTCACGAGGTCAGTAAGTTGGGTTACAATTTTAACCAGAATATTTGGCCCATTTTACATGTCTGATGCATTCACTCTATTCTACTGATCAATACTCTCAATTTGACTAGTTACTCGCCTCAATCAAGCTACATATGAGAAAGATATTGGGCATACAAGATTGATCAACAATTTCAGTGAAATTTGATTTAAACATCTGAAGTTATTTACTCTTTAATTTAAACTCATTAGATTGTCCAAAAATGATTTAAGATTCAATTAGTGGGTGTGCCTAATAATTTAGTAATTTTATTTTTCACAAATACATTTAACATTTTTTTTTAAAGGTATATTATTTTTTACTCTTTTAAATAAATAGCATTTTTATTATAAAATATTTCAAAATATTTAAAAACAAATTTTGAATTTTTATTTGCAAAATCTTAAAAAAAATTCTCATATTTTAATTTTTTTCTCAAAAATTTCAAAATGCCAATTTTTCTCTTCAAAAGCATTATTTTGTTCTTAAAATATACTTAAACATATTTAAAATTTTGTAACTTTTCAATATTCTTTTTTATGAGATATTACAAATTATTTAAATACTACCTTTTAATTATATATATATATATATATATATATATATATATATATATATATATATACACACACACACACACACACATTTAGGTTACAGACAAAAATTTTAAAAATTAAACAAATTTCATTATTACCAACAGTTTTTAGCTGTCGGAAAGAAATATTTACGAAAATCTTTTCCCGACGAAATTTTCGTTGGAAAAAGTCTTACCGCCAACATTTTTCAGCACCCTGCGAAAATTTGCAAAAAATAAGGTTTTTATTTCTTTGAAATTTTAACAAACCCTTTAGCTACGAATATTTTCGTAGCCAAAGATGAATTTTACCTACTTAATGAATGTGTAGGAAAAAGTAAGGTTTTAGCTACGAATCTATTCGTAGGTAAAGATGGCTTGTAGCTACGAATTTTGATTTCGTTGCTAAAAGTAAATTTAAAACACGTTTTTCGATTTTAATGGTGGGGGAGTGAAATATTCAAATGACCCTTTAGCTACGAATATTTTCGTAGGTGAATATAGGTAGGTAAAAAGTAAATTCAAAATTGAAAAGACCCTTTAGCTACGCATATTTTTGTTGGTAAATATTGGTCTTACCTACGAAATTTAATTTCATACGTAAAAAGTAAATTCAAAATTGAAAAGACCATTTAGCTACGCATATTTTCGTAGGTAAATATTGGTTTTACCTACAAAATTTGATTTCGTAGGTAAAAAGTAAATTCAAAATTGAAAAGACCCTTTAGCTACGAATATTTTCGTATGTAAACATGGGTTTTAAGTAATAGTAAAGTTTTTGTTTTATGAAATTCAAATGACCCTTTAGCTATGAATATTATTGTAGGTAAAGATGGGTTAATTTCGTAGATAAAAGTAAGGTTTTCGATTTTTTGAAATTCAAATGACCCTTTAGCTACGAATATTCTCGTAGGTAAAAATGGATTTAGGTAAAAGTAAAGTTTTCCATTTTTTGTTTTTTAAAAAAATTAAAAACACCCTTTAGCTACGAATATATTCGTAGGGAAAGATGGCTTTTAGCTACGAAATTTGATTTTGTAGGTAAAAGTAAATTCACGTAAATTCAAATGACCCTTTAGCTACGAATATATTTGTAGGTAAAAATGGCTTTTAGCTACGGAATTAGATTTCTTAGGTAAAAGTAAAGTTTTCCATTTTTTGTTTTTTTTTTTAAAAATTAAAAACACTCTTTAGCTAAGAATATATTCATAGGTAAAGATGGCTTTTAGCTACGAAATTTGATTTCGTAGGTAAAAGTAAACTTTTGGATTTTTTGTGTTTTTGAAAAATTTAAAACACCATTTAGCTACGAATATTTTCGTAGGTAAATATGGATTTTACCTACGAAATAATATTTCGTAGGTAAAAGTAAAGTTTTCAATCTTTCGAAAGTTGAAAAAGTCAAAAGACCCTTTACCTATGAAAATTTTCGTAGGTAAAGATGGCTTTTACCAACGAAATTAAATTTCGTCGGTAAAAGTAGGCTTTTACTTACGAAAATAATTTTCGTCGGTAAAAGTCATCTTTACCTACGAAAAAAAATTTCGTAGATAAAACCAATATTTCTTGTAGTAATACATGCCCATACACATCATTTGTATGCCTAATATGAGGAATGATTGATCATAGCATATGTCATTGGGTTGAGATGTTTATGAGACTCCCTGTGAGACGTTGTTGCCCCACATGATTGCGCGGCACGCGCAGGTTTGATATATGACTGGATAGTATGACTCATGCATCTCGCATCTTGTGTGACATGATCATTGTACGCCCTAGTGACATCAGGACTATGGACTCCATAGGCACATCTTGGATGGCCAGATTTGGATACCGAAAATACTTAGTTCTAGCATTGTGGGCACATTGGATGTCCTTGGGTGAAAGTCCCAGAACCCTTTTAATACCAGGAGATGCTCCAACGTCTAGATCGAGTGGATACATGAGCGCACGAGTGCCGAATACCAGTAAGCCTTGTCTCCCACTATATCGTGGTCGGTTGGAAGGGGGTGTGGCCTTATTCGCCTGAGTGAGGGGGTTGTAAGCTAGGTTGAGTTTGACCAGCTCACAAATGGGTCCGCTATCGACGAGCCGGGTAGGTATTGACAAACTACTGGTCAGGTAAATAGTGTGGTCTCTTCCACTCGCTGGGCCGTGCGGCTAGGGAGGCGGCAACCAGTGTGGAGTGTACTAGACTCCGGTGATATCCCAGAGATGAACTATACTGATATATGTACTTGATATGAGGACTGGCATGCTTACATTGCATCTTGCATATGACATTTGGCTATGTAGGCCTTGCATCACATAGCCCTAGTGTGGTTGATAGCATTCATGGACTTGTCAATATTTTCCCTTACTTTGATATTGTATGCTTGGTACATGCATTGCGCACACACGCACACACCCTTTAAGCTTTTCGTAAGCTTATGCACGACCATTGTGTGTAGGTAATGTTGGATCACAGCAGCGCTGAGGCAGGAGCGCGTGGCAGATTATTTCGGAGCTTTTTGATCATCTTATATTTCCCTTTTCGTATTGTACTCAATGTTTATTATAGTGGATATGTGGCGATGTTGTTTTGTGACTTAGTTATGCTCCTTTACAAAAAAATTTTTAAAAAAAATTCAGATTGAAATCCTCCTTGTAGGATCCCAGGGTCGGAATCTTGCATATGAGTGCCAGGATCTAAGAATGGGGTACTAAGGAGGTTGTTGGTGCCGGATTCGGTGATCGGGAATTCTGTAAGCCCTGTTTCCGAGTTTGGGGCGTGACAGATCATTACAATCATTTCCTTACAAACTTGATTGATTCTGGAGCCAACTGGACTTAACAGAAGCTAATAATGGTGTTGTTCTCTTTTTGGAGTTCTAGTATAATTTTCTTGAGTGTTTTTTAGTGCTGGGGTGGATGTGCTTGATTTCCATGATTTAACAGGTTATTAGAATTTGTCAGTTATTTTTCCATGCCATATTCATTACCCAAGCTAGATATGATTGCAATACCTGATTTTGCTTTGGGGCTATGGAGAAGTATGGGTTGGATTTCATTTTCGTATGAAACTTCCAATTCCTCCATTTTTTCTGCAGGGAACAATCTCTGACATTTCCTTGAAGAAATCAGAACTACCGAGCATTTTGATCTAATTAAATAGAACAAAGAGCATATTGTAATTGGAGCAACACCACATCGCCACTTGTTCACAGGATTTTTTAGGTTGGTCTCGGTTGTCATGTATCCATTCAAACCGACAGCTAGAATGTGATAGTAGATGTACCCAAGAACCTACACAAATTAGATTCTTAATCATGCACAGATCATCAACATAACTGGGAAAGGAAAGAAGGCGGCTATTGTTTAGAACTGTAACACCCCGGTTCCCGGAACCCGAGTACACTACTTGTTTTTCCAAAAACCCGAGTGTTAACCTTTAAAATATCTCAAATCTCACGTACATTTTTTTTCTTTTTATCAGAGTTAATAAACTAGCGGAATATGAGCAATCGAGTATAAGAGGGAGTCCAAATATACATAACCAAGGTTTTTAAGTGGTTACCCAAAAACTTATACAAACCAATGTCTTAACCTTTACAAACATAACAGTATAAATTAAATACAAATAAAATCAGGAATGGAGAGTCGCAAGATCATCTGGCTCCTCCCCTTCCACATGAACGCCAGCATACGCGTTATCTACGTCTTCTGTACAATGAGTACGGTTCGATAGCATCAATGGCTATCCAGTGAGGTATAACCCCCAAGATTTATCGTATCATCAAGATAATTAAGCATAGTTATCATAAACAATGTATAACAATTATTCACAATGATTATCATGAAAATCAGGTGAGGTTCATCAAATAAGCATTCATTAAATAAATCACACAAAAATAATCTTGTTTAAATGTATGGATGTATGCACATGCTCACAGACCTAGGGATGCACATCCAGCTGGTAAAAAGTCACCCAAGGAGAACTAGTCACACGGAAAAGACTATACAGACCACCCACGATAGATTAACTATCTGGAAAAGTCCATGTAGACCGCCCACGGTAGATGAACTACCTGGAAAAGGCCGTGTAGACCGCCCACGGTAGATGAACTACCTGGAAAAGGCTGTGTAGACCGCCCGTGGTAGATGAACTACCTAGAAAATGCCGTGTAGACAACCCGCGGTAGATTAACTGTAACGCCCAGAAAATCGGGGGTCGAGCAAAGCTCAGCTCCCGAGTTTCAACGCATCACTTATGCAACACAGATAATGATGATTATGATGAGAGCATTGAAACATGAATGGGATTATACCAAAACAGTATATCATACTCCAGAGATAGTTAAATTGCAAGCGGAAGACTATGATAGATATATAAAATATATAAACTGTGGTGAGTCTCTAGAGTGTGATAACATTGCCAGGTTAAATAATTACATGTGCAAGTCCAAAATATACAAAAAAAAAAATATAATGGCATCTAATTAGCAACCCTGTAACCCCGTCGATCAAGACACGGCTCGCATGAAGCCGCCAAAATACAGCATAAACAAGAAGGCATCCTCGTAGTCGCAAAAGTCCGGCTCCACCTCATAAGCATCGCCATCACCTGCAGCTACAACAGGGTCTAGTTGGTGTGTACAACACCGTCCTGTAACGTGGGAGTGAGTGATCAACTCAATGGAACAGTAAAGCATAGGTTAACATGTTATCAAAACAGTCAAGCAGTAATGATAAAGTTGTACAATCAACAATCCTAAGTATTCTTGTTAATGCAGGTATGAAATGCTGTCATGATGCATGCCCTCGCCAACATACTCCCTTATACGTCCGTGGCATGCTTTCATCCCTCAGTGCTCCACATCTTCCAGGCACATGCAGTGCGATATGAACATGATTACCGAGTTGTTATTAGTCCTTTTCATACAGCAGTATTGGGAAACTAAGGTACCTTCCTTATATCATTCCCAAACAATGATCCATTATAAGGTCGTCAATCCTAGATAATCTCATACGATAGTGTGGTTCTAGGTCACTGCAAGGGCTGTCAGAGCTGTTACACGGAATTGTTGCACCACTCCCCCATCACCTTATTAATACAGGCCTAATTTATACTATGTTTACTATGGGAAGGCTCGTCACCTCTCCGCAGATTCAGAGTATGCTCGAGGTCACTACACCGGATATGGTCAGGGCTGTCAGGGTTGTTACACGAAATCATTACACCACTCCCCCATCACCTATCAAAGCAGTGTAGGTCGACAGCTAGAATACAGTGTCCCATACCACCGTATTCAGCTCACGAGTGTGGCTTGCTCACTGGTCACTACGGGGAGGCACATAGCCCCAGCGTAGGCCGATAGCTAGACCACGGTGTCCCATACCACCATGCCCGACTCATGAGTTTTAGCGGATCGAAGTACCAAGGTTAACGGGGTTGCACTGGTAAGTTCGGTACCTTCGGTTCAAGCAGTAGCGTCCAAACATGGTGAACATACATTAGATAGATCGGGTTACTTGACAAGCTCGGCAGGCTCAAGCGCACGACAAGTTAAATGACATGAAGTGCATAAGCACTTCACGTGGCCAACCACTATCGCCAACTGAAGTACGACTCGGGTTCGTCGAACACATCTCATGTGGCGAATGAATCTCAGCCACGAATTCAATCCCGTTACAGATTGCCTGGACTATACATTATCCCCAATCACATTCAAATACCAAACTGTTAAAGCAGTAATGGATCAAGATTTCAATCCTACAAACAAATATCCAATATTGTCCGCTTAGGGCTGCCATGGCTGTTGCACGGAATCGTTACACCACTCCCCCATCACCCTTCACGAATTTTACGGAATACAACTTAAACATGTGAAGTAGTCAGAGCAGAATTAAATAAATAAGTAATTCAAACATATCAACAAGCATGTTATAAAACACAATGCAAACAGGAAATCCAAACACATACGTTTCATAAACCAGTAAGTGATTAAACTAAACAACTTACATGAAGGAAATCATACACATCCCTAAGATAGTTGAGAATCCTATCTCAACACCTACTCAAGGCACTACTAGATTAAGTACACATCTATACAAGCATTTTTACAAACACTTAGACTACACATTCCAACATACCTATAATATACCAGTTAAAACACAAGTCGTAGCGAATCCTTTCACAAAGGATTTCCACATGAACCACGATCATGCATTCACGACCAATAGTCATGATAAGCATAAATCATAGTTCCATATTCATTCAAACATTTCTACAAACACTTAGACTACGAACAGTACATACACGACGTATGTTAATATAACAGGTGTTAGGATAATCCGTTCACCCAGAAGTTGATACACATGTATTAGCATACCTAGACAACAATTAATCATGGCAAGCACAAATCCGTATTTCATATGTATACAGTATTTTCTACAAATACGCGGAATACAGTAATTCAACATAGTTAACGTATAACCGGAAAAAAAAACGGATAGCACTTTGTACATGTGCAATAGTATCCAGATCATGAATCTATCATTATCTGATATTAAAAGCGTTGAAAACTATAACCTATACGTTTAAAGTCCGCACCTTATGTCGGTAAACTTGAACCGAAACCAGTTTGAACCCAATGCCTTTGTCTACGGCACAACGACAACCTGAATCATGAAACAGGTCAGCTATTCCATCACCTACACTCTTGAAAATCCTAAAACAGCTTAGGGTTAGGTTTTCTTACCTACGAACGAAGCCGGAATCGCCAGAAAAGTTATTAGATAGCGATAGTTAAACACGTATAGCAGGGGGATGGAGTATCAGGAAGATGCTCCCACTTTTCTCACACTTTCTCTCTCTTTTCTCTCTTCTCTCTCCTAGGTTTTTCTCAAATTCGTATGGGATGAGAGAGTGAGGGCTTAAGGTCCTTATATAGGCCCAAAACTCACCAAATTAGACCCAGGACCAAGGTATACTTAGGTTATGTCCAAATACGGACAGTTTCATCTCAACGGAGCACTTCTGGAAGCCCCCCTTGAGCCAAAGGTCAAACTTAAGCTCACAGACATTGGATACAGGTCGAGTTACGTTTTCGGCCCGATCGGATTTACAGATCGCCCGTGGCGGACCAGTTTCAGTTCAACAGTCACCGGAACTCGATCAGGGCCACAAGTACACTGACCTATGTATGAAATTTCCCCTGATCCGAGGGTGTGTTTGGTTCAGATTCTGACGGTCTGATTGTTTATATTTGGCCCGCAAGCGACAAGTCTAAGATCACTTAAAATTGAACTTTATTTCTAATTAATTTCACGTTTCTCACACTCTTCACTCCGGGCTCAAGCGAATAGCACTGAGACACTACCTGGATTTGATTTCCGAGATGGTTGTCAAGCCCAGCAAGGCGATCCTAATCCTATAACTTTGTATTATTCAGACTTTCAATGTGCGGTCCAGATCTGATATGGAGTTTCGTGATGCTCCCGAGAGCAGCCGGGTAATGAGATTGATCCTAGATTTTAGGGTAACCTAACGTCAATGATTCTACAAGTTTTGGGTCTTGCAGATCGTATTTAAAGTGGATCAAGCGGATTTCGTAGCTAATCTAGTTTAGCACTTAGTTACTTTTGAAGGATAAGGTAGTGAAAGGTGAGATTTATGAAGGAAAAGGGTTAAAAAGCGATTTTAGACTGTGGGATTGAGTTCTGACAAGTTAATAAGGTGTTAGGATCGACCCATTGCCTAAGGACGTCTAATTCCAGGTTGACAAAAATCTGGGATGTTACAATCTACCCCCCTTAAAAATAATTTCGTCCCTGAAATTGGCTAAAGGTAATAAGTAAGAATTCTATTATTTCATTTGCCTAAGACTTATTGATTTCAAGTTCATATGCGTGGTAGGGTGTATATTGTGCATGCTAGTCTAGTACATTTTAGGCTACCCCCCTTAAAAATTTATTTCTTTATCTCTTACTTATATCCTGATGGTTTGCTACAATTGATTTCTTTATCTATTTGGAATCTTGACGACGATTCCCATCTGTTGAGAGTAAGATAGTTGTTTTCAATATACATCGATCATCTACCTGGCCAAGGTAGAAAGCTCATCGTATCCCTTCCGAGTCCTGGTAGATCCTGGTCTTCTGGTCGGCCAAGCTGTGAGTCCATTGGTAGTCGCCCAGGATTGAGAATTGGGTCAAGCCGCGAACACTTCACAGTTGTATATGTCAGTAACTCCGTAATCCGATCACTCTAAAAACGTAGGGAATGTCCATCATTGAAAGGCTCAAATTTCCTATCTATAAAGTTGCCCGTTGGGTCTTGGTCTAGGAGAGTCCTCGATATTATCTACGTCCAAGGAAACGGTGAGTCAAATCTTACTAGTTCATCCTAAAACGGTTTCTCATAGTAGAACTTGCTAGGGCTTCTATTATGTTCGTATTCAACGAGCACATCTATGGATACGTTGACCTCGGTTATTGTAATTCAGTTCGTACCCATTGGTAGGCCTATTCCGTAATATAAATTGGTTTAACACTTAACCCTAATTGCTTTCCTTAAAGACTTCATTATTGACATTTTAAGGGAGATTCAGATCCTATTTAGTGACCTATCTTTACATATAGTCTGGATCAATTCCATTCGATCCTGGGCCAGTGGGGTAGGGGCCAACCACGATTTCATTGGGCCTATGAGTGGGTAGACGAGCATACCTACCTATCTCGACCGAATTCATAATCTTTCTATCCCCCTTGAAAATAATTCCTACTCTAAGGGCTCAAGAATCTATCCTGATCCGTATGTCGAAACAAGGTGTAATTTAGGACCTATCCTTGACACGAAATGGGATACGATCTCCCAATACATTGGTCTTCCTTCCATCGATGACGTGTACTATGGCATTGGTAACTATGTCTACAGAAAGGAGCTAAAAATAATGGGTGTTGAGGTTGATTCCCAGGGACGGGTGTGAGTTTGTGGCAAGATGTCTAATTCTACCCAAGGAGTTTTGTCACGGTCCAGACTTACCTTATTTAATCAGGTCTAGCTTAATAGGCAGGCTATCTTTCGAAGTTCATATGCACAATATGTATGCCAACATGGCATGTGATTTGGGACCTAATTCCTAACTACTTGTTGCCATTTGGGAAATTCCTTGGGCCTAAAGAGAAAATCTCTATTGGCTATATGTTCTTAATACTTCCCAAAGACGAAGTAATAAACTTGTGGTTGTTAAGTGGTCGAGCCAACACAGAAGGGAAGTTGTGTAGTGGGTCTGAATCGGATACATAGACCTTCTGCCTCGCGAGGATAGAAAATTTGTCGTATCAGTTTTTAATCGTAGTTGATCCTGATCTTCTGCTTGATCAGAGCATAGAGTTCATTGGTAACTACCAAGATTGAGAATTCAATTCAAACCGTGAATACCTCGCTTATATATAGTTCTCTACTCCGTGTTCCCGTTTGTAATAAGTCTTCGGGAAGGCAATTATAAGGGATGTATTGATTTGACCTAACATTAAATCCAGGGATATAGAAGTTTTCTCTGAACGTGAATAGTTTCTACATCAAACAACCTTCCTAAGAGTTATTAAAGAAGCCTGTGAGTACCAAGGGGATTCAACGAAGGAATTGGGGTCTCGCTCCAACCTAATCAAGTAAACTAACTAAATCTATCACTCAATTATCTTAGCGTAATCGGTCTCTTAAATTTCTTAGGGTAACTAGTAGCCTAGTCTTAATTTTAGGAGTAGCGGTAATCCAATAGCTTATGGGCTAGATGATTTCGTACGCTCATATGCTAAATGATTTTATACCCTTTCTAATACAAGAAATTGTTTATCGCATAGGGTCAAACGTTGTCTAATTGGAATTGAGTTGCCCAAACTTGAATGTAACTGTGCTCGAGCACCACACACATGTTCATACTAGCTAAGAAGGTCCTAGGGTTCACGTTATTAATTTATAGAATTTCCTACACTGTCAAATCCTTTGAAATCTAAGAGTACTACTCTAGGTCCAAAACTCTAAGGGCTTGTTTGGCCAATGGTATTAAGTTGTATTAAATGGGACTGCATTGCTAATCCCACCTCGGGATTGAGAGTGGCATGGTTGGTAGGAGGGTGGGTGGGGATTAACTTCATAGGATTTGGAAAATGAGTCTTGTGTTGGAAAGTGTGAGATGGGATTTCTAAATCCCATGATGAGGAATTTCCAAGTGTAATTTGAAAGGAAATCCCGGGATACACTTTTCATTGCATACATTCTAAACATGGTGTCGGAAAACATGAGATATACCCAATCCAAGGACAATACCTTACACATGCATTTAATCTTACCTAATGTAATTGGCCGAATGGGCCCTAAACGTCCTAACATTTGGAGGTTGTGAAGGTTATGGGACACAAATGAAGATACATGTGAGCTAATACAACCAGGACTTCAAACACTTATATCATTCTACCAAACATTACACTACTAGGCCTATCAACATAAAATCACAAACATATCCTAAAACAACAACTAAAACAAGCTGCAAACATCGGCATGGATGACTAGGCATCCGAGTCTAGCGACGGAGGAGGGGCACCCTTTCTCTTTCCCATGAGAGAGAGGAAGGTGAAAATCGAAAATACGGCTGTAATAAGCTCGAATAGAGCCATGAAAAAGCGAAGATAAAGGGGAATAGGGGTTGGAGTTTTTGGTTCTCCACGGATTTGAGCCTCAATAGAGGTTGTACATGCCCAAATGACAGATTTTGAAGAAAGGAAATGAAGAGACGGGAGGGGTTGAGAGTTTCCACGATTTTGAGCTTCAAATGAGGGGGTATAGGAGCTCAAATGAGAGAAAACGGAAAGGATAGAGGGTAGGTATGGTTGTAAACATTGGAAGTGAGTAGGTTGTGACCGAAAATGAAGGAATGGGTGATTGGAGGGGAGGTTTGAGAGAGAAAACGAAAATTTTGAGGGAAAGGGAGAGCTTAGAGGGGTGATTTGTAAAGGAAGTGTGCATTTTGGGGGGTTTTAACGAACGGCCCATATACCAGGGGTTTCCCCAACCCTCTAAACATCATCGGCCCGACCGGCCCCCCCGGCCGAACCCACTAACCGGCGAGGCCTCGTCAACCTGGTGAGGTTCTCGCCACTCCCTGGACTAACCGGCGAGGGATTGCCATTTCGGCGAGGCCCTCCTGCCCCCTAGGCCCCACAAAGTTCTAGGTCCCACACTGGGTCCCTCTGGAATGGTTCGAATAGGTCCCCGACTCCGTTTCGAGTCATTTCGGGGCGTTTCGGGGAGTTTCTGATACATAGTTGTATTTACCGATTTCTTGTAACGCCCTGAAAATCGGGGGTCGAGCATAGACTCAACTCCCGAGTTCCAGAACATCACATATGCAACAAAATGAATGATGATTGAATGTTGACTGTATTCGTGCATTGAACATGAGTGAGATTAAACCAAAACAGCATATCATACTCCAGAGACAGTTAAATTTGCAAGCGGAAGACTGTGATAGATAGATAAAATATATAACTTATGATGAGTCTCCAGAGTGTGATAACATTACCAGGTTAAATAAATACAAGTGCAGTTCTAAAATGTACCAAATGTGAGGACGTGTAATGCCTCCTATTCCATGTACCATAGCCCCGTCAATACAATATCAGGTCTTCATAGACCTACCAGAGAGATACAGATAGGAGAACTCCTCCTATCATCACAGAAGTAGTCCGGCTCTGCTTCACAAGCATCGCCACCACCTGAAACTCAACAAATCTGGTTGGTGTGTACAACACCATCCCATAACGTGGGAGTGAGTGATCAACTCAGTGGAACAGTAAAGCATAGGTTAACATGTTATCAATTCAATCAAGCAGTAATGATAAAGCAGTACAAATCAAACAATTCTAACTATTCTTATTAAATGCAAGAATGAAATGACATGATGCTGTATGCCCTTGCCAAACCACCCTCAAGCGACATCATCTTACGTTCGCGAATGCTTAACTCCCTCAGTGCGCCACATCTACAAAGCACATGCGGTGCGATAATGATCATGATTACCGAGTTATTATTAGTCCATTTCAAACAGCAGTATTGGGAAACTAAGGTACCTCCCTTGTATCATTCCCAAACATGATCCATTCTAGGGTCGTCAATCCTAATTAATCTCATACGACATTATGGTTTGAGAGGCTTAGCGAAGGCATCACAAAGGGCTCGTCACCCGTCAGTACGGATACTGATCTCACCGTATGCGGCTCAATTACTGACCGTCAGCTCGAGTACAGGTCTCACCGTACTCGGCTCAATCACTAGCCGTCAGCTCGAGTACAGGTCTCACCGTACTCGGCTCCACTCATACTCTAGTTATTGTGAAAGACTCGTCGCCAATCACAAACCCTTGGAGTATACTCGAAGATACTACGGAGGACTCGTCGCCCGTCAGCACGAGTACAGGTCTCACCGTACTCGGCTCTCGCCGTAAGTATTGACAGCTCGAATACAGTGTCCCTTACCACCATATTCGGCTCACGAGTTGGTTGCGCAATGGTCACTACGGGGAGGCACATGGCCCCAGTGTAGGCCGACAGCTCGACCAAGGTGTCCCATACCACCATGCCCGGCTCATGCGTCTTAGCGGATCGAGGTACCATGGTTAAAAGGGGGTTTCACTGGTAAGTTTGGTACCCTAGGTTCAAGCAGTAGCGTCCAAATAGGGTGAACATGCATAAGGCAGATCGGGTTACTTGACGAGCTCGACTAGCACGATCGCCCGTTGAGCTGCACGACATGAAGTGCATAAATAACTTCGTGTGGCCTAGCCACTACCGACAGGCAACGCACGACTCGAGTTCGTCGAACACATCCCACGTGGCAAATGAATCTCAGCCACGAGTTCAATCCCGTTACCGATTGCCTGGGCCATAATCATAGCCCCAAACACAATCAATTGCAGATAGGTAAAGCAGTAATGGATCAAGATTCAACTCATACAATCAAGGTCTGGTATTATCCTAGGGCTGCCAGGGCTGTTGCACGCACTCGTTGCTCCGCTCCCCCATCACCCTTGACGGATCATACAACGTAAATATAAATTTAAACATATGCATTACATAGTTAAAATCATAAAGCAGTTGAGCATGTTATGAATCACAACACAAGCATGAGTTTGTACATGTTCAATTCCTAATCACACAACTATCAAAGGAGATCATACACATAGTTAAAAGAGGTTGAGAATCATATCTCAACACCCTTATACTTTACAATTTGCTAAGAGAATCATATCTCAACACCCTTATACTTTACAATTTGCTAACTACTACTCATTCAAACATTTCAAGAAACACTTAAACAAACATACATCAACATACACGACATATGTCGATCACATAGGCATTAGGCCAAATCCTTTCACTAGGGAGTTGCCCCAATCATAACACGCGTACACCCACGACGGATAGTCATGGCAAGCAGGGATCCAAGTTCCATATTCATTCAGTCATTTCCACAAACACTTGGGCCACACATTTTAGCATATATAGTGTATATTGGCCGTGGCGTGACTTAGGGCAAATCCTTTCGTCAAAGGGGGTATCGCCAATACATCAATCATGAATCCATGACAATTAGTCATGGCGAGCACGAATGAGAATTCTATACTCATTCAGCCATTTCCACAAACACTTGGAATACACTATTACAACATACATGGTGTATGTTAGTAAAACATGTATTAGGGTTATCCTTTAGCCAAATGAGTATTTTATCCATGTATACCATAATCATACAACAAATAATCATGACAATTACATTTCCAAAACTTACACAATACGGTATTTCTAGAATACACAATTTCAACATACGTAGCATTTACAAGTGAACATGTATTACGGCGATTCCTTTCGTCAAACTAGTATTTTATCCATATATAGTATAATCATACATTAAATAAACATGTCAAACATTTCTCCAAAAAAAATACGTATACGGTATTCTCTACGTATACCTAGAGTATGTGAAATTCCATGTTCTACAACGTTAATCGAAACAGGAAACGGAAAGCACTTTGTACATGTGCAATTGCATGCAGATCATGAATCTATCATTATCTGACATTGAAAGCATTGAAAACCCTAACCTATACACTTAAAGTCCGCACCTTTTGTCGTAGAATCGTAACGGAGTTGATAGGTTTGCTAAGCTTCCGTATTCGGCAGTTTGGCAACCTAGAGAACGAAATAGGTTAGCTATTTCACAACCTACAACAGTCTAAACCCCAAAACAGATTAGGGGTTAGGGTTTCTTACCTAGAAACGACGCCGGAAACGCGGAAAAAAGCGTCAAGAAAAGGATGGTGCAGCCCGTGTGGTGGGCAGGGAACGTCGGCAGGGAGATTTGTTAGTGCTATTATATGATACCTCTTTGATTGTCAAATTTTGTGTGTCAAAACCTTGGTATGTTCTATGTCTTGGTGTGTTCTATGTTTAAGACAACCATGGACTCTTCAAGCGACTTCAAGATATATTAAGAAGATATAAAGAAGAAGATATAAAGAAGAAGATATAAAGAAGAAGATATAAAGAAGAAGATATAATGAAGAAGATATAAAAGAAGTCACGGCATTCTTTATTCACGCAAAGGTTATTCAAGTTCAAGATACTAGCAGTGTTTGAAGGTGTGAAGCTCAAAAGCAAACTCAAGATAAATGTTGATGTCAAGTTTTTGGACGACTCGTACTTCAGGCTTTAAGTACTAAAAGATTTATCATTCGTTGTATGAAGTAGAGTTCAATGTCCATACTTCATTATTCAGGTTTGATAGACCATAGTCACTGACCTTAGGGTAGGTCATTTTGGATACATTATCCAAATGTATTTAAACATGTGTTTGATCTGCTCTTAGACTAGTCCTGGTTCTGGTTCGACCAGTCCTAGCACTGGCTCGACCTGTCTAAGAATTTCCTAGGCCAGTCTTGGAATTGTTCAAATTTATCAGATTTTCTGGTTCGCTCACGACCAGTCTTGGAGTCTGCACGACCGGTCGTGGAACGTCCTCGACTCGAACCTCGACCAGTCGTGGAGCCTCGGTTTCAAACTCCAGCGACTAAATTCACTGTCGCTCGACCAGTCGAGAAGGGGTCTCGACCGGTCGTGGACGACCTTCGACCAGTCGTGGACTGCCTACGACCAGTCGAACATCGGTTTTCCTGATTCCGCGCAGAAATTCAAAAATCTGTTTCTTCTAAGACCAGTCGTGGGAACTCCTAGACCAGTCGAAGACGAATTTCTGTAGCTATAAATAGCACACGAATTTCAGAGTTTAATCATCGAAAATTCTATCAAAGCAAGGCTCCACTCTGAGATAAGTTGTGTTTAAATTTAAGCTAATTTGCGCTTCATTCTAATTCCTTTTGTTAGCTTTTTACATTTGATTTTATTCTAAATTCCAATCATATTTGAAAAGGGGAAATCGTGTATTCCTTCTTCTTGAAATTAAAACCAAATAGAGCTAGCCCTTTGTGATTTCATTTAAAATCAATTAGAACTTAGAACCTCAATAAATTGAGTATTGGACATTGAACTATCATCTCTACTCTGATCGGTTCTTCCGGGCTACTGCAAAAGGATAAGATCCAGGTATTTTACAATTCTTGTAATTTCTATTTTGGTTTTGTATGAGATTTGCCAGAAAAATCTCTATGTGTGTATGGTTATCTGAGGAGAGCCCAGAAACTCAGATTGTGGGGTTTTTTGAATTGTGTAAGCCCAAGTGATAAAGACACAATTGTGAAGGTTTTGGTGAACCTGTGAAAACCAGTTTTATTAGAGAACGCTAATATCCCCTGTGTGAGGATATTAGGAGTGGAGTAGCATTCTGTGTGGCTGTTTGAGAACAGTTGGTGAACACACAGGCGAACCACTATAACTTCTGGTCTTGTGGATTGAATGTTTATTTAATTCCTTATCTTTCATCATTCAGTTCTATTTTCCTTGTGGATGTGAATGTTGTAACAGTTTGAAATTACAAGCAAGTGTGGGAATGTTGTAATAATTTAGTGATTTATTTCTACAATTTATTTCCAGCAATTCTCTCTATTGATTCAAGCTTAAATTCCAAAATTGTTCCAGCAAGGTTGCCCTGCCATTTTTATGGTGTATGGCTTGTCCCTAGAACAAGACATTTGTAAATTCAATTTATTCAGTGCAGTTTGTATTTATTTCTTTATTCCTCTTCGATTTGAGAATTTGATACAAAGACATTTCTAGACATAAGGTTGTCCTACCATAAACATTGGGTTTTTGGTGAAAGGTTGTCCTTAGAACAACGTTTGTATCAACCTCTCAATTTCAATTGTTTGAGGTTGTATTTCATTTCTGCATTGCAATTTATTTAATTAGTTCATTGGCTATCATACTTTTTTTAATTCCGCTATTATAAGTTTTTTATTTGGCATTGTCCTATTCACCCCCCCTCTAGGACATATAGCTTGGCCATTTCAAGTGGTATCAAAGCCTAATAGCTCGCTTTTATTCTTTATATTTGGATTTATTTCCTGAGCTAACGATCTAAGCTATATATAATAATGTCAAATTTTGATAGTCTCTCAGTCACTAGGCCTCCACCATTTGATGGCTCCAACTATGCTTATTGGAAAGCCAGAATGAGGATAATCAATGGATGAGAGTGTGTGGCAAGCCACAGTGACTGAATGGAAGCCTCCTGTCATGGAAGTAACTGGAATTGATGGTTCTAAATCTATGAAAATTACACCATACCATCAATGGACCACTCTTCAGAAAAGTGAGAGTAGTGCTAATGCTAAAGCACTTAATGCAATTACTTGCGCACTATCACCGGATGAGTTCAAAAGAATCATATCCTGTGATACTGCAAAGCAAGCTTGGGATATTTTAGAAATGACACATGAGGGTACATCGATTGTCAAAAATCTAAAGTCCAACTCCTCACAACTAAATTTGAAGAAATTCATATGGAGGAGAATGAAATGTTTATGGACTTCTACACTAGATTAAATGACATTGTAAACTCAATGTGGGGTCTTGGTGATAAAATCCTAGAAAATAAAGTGTGTGCAAAAAATTCTACGCTCTCTTCCTGAACGTTCAATTCTAAAGTAACCGCAATCCAAGAACTTCGTGACACGGACAAAATGAAGGTGGAAGAACTCGTTGGGTCTCTACAAACTTATGAATTAAATTTTAAAGCTCCTAAAGGAAAATCAATTGCTTTGAAATCTTCCAAAAATACGGTAGAAGATAAATCCGATTCTGAAGATGACTTAGCTCTTATTGCAAAAAGATTTTACAAAATTTTTAAAAGTAAGAAAAGAGTTGATTTTCAAAAATCAAATGATAAAAAGAAGTTTAGATCTAAAACTCGAAAATCTTTGAAAGACAGTCAGTGTTACAACTGTCATGAGTATAGGCATCTAGCAAACAAATGTCCTAATAAGGACAAATCCAAAAAGAAAGGTATGTTGGCTACATGGGATGAATCATCTGACTCTGAAGTTTCTCTGAATCAGAAGATTCTGAAACCGAGTCGGGCAATGAAGTAAAAGCCCTTATGACTCTAGCTAAGTTTACCTTCTCTGATCACGATGATTCTACTAGTGAAGAAAATTTGGATAATGACCATGAGAATGAAGAAGATCTTCAAGATGCTTACAATGCCTTATACAAAGAGAGTTGTAAAATTGCTGTGAAGCTTAAACTTCAAAGAGAAAAATTTTCTAAACTTAGAGATTGTTTTGACTTGCTTGTTTTAGAAAAATCTCAAATATCAGATTATTTTGAAAAATCAAAAAGCGATTTAGAATTCAAAAACTCTCTGATTGTTGATTTAAAATCTGAAATTGAGAGACTAAAAAATGAAGTGTCTTCTCTTCTGAATTCAAAGGAAACTTGGAGGTATGCCCAAGGTGATTCTAAATTAGAAAAACTTCTCTCTGGTTCAAAAAAAATGTGGCGATAGATCCGGGTTGGGGTATGATAAAACAATACCTCATAAACAGAAGAATTCTCCACCTAAATTCGTGAAAGGAGAATCCTCTAATTCAAAAAAGAAAAACACTTCACAAAGGTTTTGTCAAAACAACAAAAAAATTTTCAAAAACTAGAAGCAGCTATGTCAACCTCAAAATCAGATGAAGATCCTTTAGCTGAAAAAATAATTGATTTACTCAAGGAACTTTTAAAATCTAACTTTGTTAGTCACTCTTACAAATATAAACAAAAGAAGACCAACTATGTTCCTAAACCTAAAAACTGTTATGAAATGGGTTCCTAAAGTTGACTGCTTGGTTGCTCACACTGCTTTCAAAGCAACTAGCTTTCAAGTGGTACCTAGACAGTGGTTGCTCCAGGCATATGACTGGTGACAAAGCTCTTTTCACCGACTACAAGATATGACTGATGGGTCGGTCACATTTGGTGATGGTAGCAATTGCAAAATTATTGGCCAAGGTACGGTTCAACTCTATAATCTACCCTTATTTAAGAATGTTTTATATGTTGAGGGTTTAAAACACAACTTGTTAAGCATATCTCAAATATGCGATAACAATCATAGTGTGAAGTTTTCCAATCAAGGTTGTGAGATTATAGACAAAAAGGGATCTGTGATTTTAACTGGTCTCAGAACTTCTGAAAACTGCTATATAGTGAGAAATGACAGCTCATCTAACCAAATGTGTTACATGGTCCATACCAATGAAACTGAATTATGGCAATAAACGCCTTGGACATGTACACTACCGGAATTTATATAGATTGAGCAAAGAAGAACTAATAAGAGGTCTACCAAAGATTCAAAAAGTAGATAAAATATGTGGTGAATGCCAGTATGGTAAACAAACTAGGAGATGTCACAAAAGGTGAACTCAAATACCACATCAAGACCCACTCGAACTTCTCCACATGGATCTAATAGGACCAACTAGAACGGAAAGTCGAGGAGGTAAAAAAATATTCTGGTTATTGTAGACGATTACACTAGATTCACTGGGTTCATTTTTTAAAGGAAAATCAGAAACCCTTGATTGAAGTGAAAAAGATAATCAAACGGATCCAAACTGAAAAATGTTCTCAAGTGAGTAAGATCCGAAGCGATCATGGATCCGAATTTGAAAATAGCTGTTTTGAGAAATTCTGTAATGATCATGGAATATCACATGAATTTTCTGCACCTAAAACCACAACAAATGGTATTGTGGAAAGAAAAAATAGAGTTCTTCAAGAAATGGGAACTGTTTATGCTAAATAGCATGAAGGTTTCTAAGAATTATGGGCTG
>JAJHSJ010000719.1:0-83345 GCA_021015155.1 Magnolia officinalis | reverse complement strand
TTTTTTGAAAACGGAATGTCGGGCACCTAAATGACGAAATAGGTTCTTTAGTTTGAGAATAATTAATTTAGATCTCTACAATGATATTAGGGTTAGGTTTTCTTACCTAAATCATACCGAAAGAGATTCGATAGCGCGACGGGGAGGCGATTCGGTGCATCGAATAGTGGGAGAGGATTCTTGCAACGATCTCCCAGATCTCCTTCTCTCTTTCCTCTTTCTCTTCTTTTCTCTCTCTCTCTCTCCCTTAGGGTTTTGAAGAAATTCGTATATGAGAGAGGTGGGGTGAAATAAGGGCTATTTATAAGCCCAAGAGTGATGCAAATGGCCCCAGGGCCACTATATACATAGGTTATACCCTTTAGGCAACTATTTTTGACAAACAGGGCTCATAGGGAGGTCCACTACTCACCTATGCCACAGGGTACATTCCTTGACGATGAATCTATGCCCAGACGTGATTTCGATGCGATCGGATAAGCCAATCGGCTATGGAGGTCTTGTGTTAGATCAATGGTGATACTTACTCAATCGGGCCACAATTATATGGATATGTGCAAGGAAATTTTCTTTTCCCATGGGTGAAGTTTGGTCAGAAACTAACAGTCTGAAATCCTGAATTTCGCGTGTGATCAAATGGCCCAATTCACTTAAGTTTCTTTTTATTTTCTAAACATATTCGCGTTTCTCACACACTTTACTCAGGGCTTAAGTTATACGTTTTCGGACACTATCTAGGTTGAATCTCGATGGTTGTCAAGCCCATTAGGACAAACATAACCCTATAATTTCACGGTCATCAGACCCTCGACGTGCGGTCTAGGTCCGATACGGAGTTTCAATGTACTCCGAGAGAGCAACAGGCTCTTAGGATTTCTCCTAGGTCTTAAGATAACATTGAGTCAGTGGTAATAATGGTTTTAGGCCTTCTCATCTGTGGAAATGGTGGCCCGAGCTTAATCCACAGATTATTTAGTTTTGTACTTAACTAAATTCTGCCTAAATTACGATAGGATACGGTCCTTAGGTGGTTCTGCCTGAGGTGGTACTCGGGTCCTTGTACGGATTTTTCCGAGACGTTACAATCTACCCCCTTAAAGAAAAATTTTATCCCCGAAATTAGTACCTTTTCGTATTCCTCGAGAATTTGAGGGTAGTTCTTATGGACTTCAGCTTCCATTTCCCAAGTAACCTCCTCGGTTGTGGTGTGTCCATAATACTTTCACGAGTGGGATAACTTTGTTATGTAGTACTTGTTCCTTTCTATCTAGAACACGCGTGGGACGCATTACATAGGTAGCGTCTTCACTCAGATGCACTTGCTCCACTTGATAATTTGGGTAGGGTCAGGAACATATTTCTTCAGCATCGATACATGAAATACGTTGTGCACGCCTGCGAGTGGTGTTTGCAAGGCGAGACGGTATGCTACCACACCCACTCGGTCTAAAATCTGGAATGGGCTAATGAATCTCAGCGTAAGTTTTCCTTCCTACCAAAACGAAGTACTCCTTTCATTGGGGAAACTTTAAGGAATACATGGTCCCCAACTTTAAATTCCAACTGTCTCCGTCTCGTATCAGCGTAACTCTTCTACCTACTCTGGGATGTAAAGAGTCGACGCCTGATAATATCTATCTTTTCTGAGGTTCCCTGAACCAGATCTGGGCCAACCAAGCTCTTCTCACCAACTTTCGCCCAACAATGTGGAGCTTTACGGGCGTCCATGCAATGCTGCGTAAGGAGCCATGTCAATGCTTGCTTGGAAGCTGTTATTATAAGCAAACTCGGCATAAGGGAGACAGTCATCCCAGTTATCCTTGAATTCAAGTACGCACGCTCGTAACATGTCCTCAAGTATCTGATTTACCCATTATGTCTGCCCATCGGTCTGAGGACGGAACGCGGTACTGAATTTCAGTTTCTCCCCATTGCTTCTTAGATTCGAGTCCAGAAAATGGACGTGAATTGTGTGTCTCGGTCTGACACAATCTCTATAAGAACCCCATGCAATCATACTATCTCCTTGATGTACAACTTGGCTAGATCATCTGCCGAATTAGAAACTCTAATCGGGAGGAAATGGGCCGATTTCGTCAACCGGTCCACAATCATCCAAATGAAGTCATACCCCTTTCTCATCTTTGGTAACCCGGAAATGAAATCCATAGATATAAAATTCCACTTCCACTCTGCTACGGGCATGGGTTGAAGTAAGCCAGGGGGTCGATGATGCTCGGCCTTGACTTGCTGGCATGTGAGACATCAGGATACAAAGTCTGCTATTTGGGCCTTCATGTTATCCCACTAGTACGAACGCTTCACGTCTCGATACATCTTTGTACTACCAGAGTGCATCGCTAACTTAGAATTGTGAGCGGCCTCTAAAACTTCTCTTCTCAAGTCATGAAGGTTCGGGACGCATAGGCGGCCACGATACAGCAAACCTCCATCTAAGCCAATCCTCCCTTCTGATTCTTCATTGTCACTTACACGCTCTCTCATCTTCACCAACAACTCATCTTCTTTCTAGGCCCCAATGATTCGGTCATCAATAGTGGCTACACGTGGAAGTGTGCGACGCTCTCGAATGGTTCCTCCACTGTCATCTTTTATTCGAAATCTTGTACAAATTCCACCATATTCCACTCTTCTATCATCATTGGGGCTGTAAATTCTATAGTTTTCTTGCAGCTCAATGCATTGGCCGCAAGGTTGGTGTAACGCCATGAAAATCGGGGGTCGAGCATAAACTCAACTCCCGAGTTCCAGAACATCACTTATGCAACAAAATGAATGATGATTGAATGTTGACTGTATTCGTGCATTGAACATGAGTGAGATTAAGCCAAAAAGCATATCATACTCCAGAGATAGTTAAATTTGCAAGCGGAAGACTGTGATAGATAGATAAAATATATAAACTATGATGAGTCTCCAGAGTGTGATAAGATTACCAGGTTAAATAATTACAAGTACAGTTCTAAAATATACCAACTGTGAGGAAGTGTAATGTCTCCTATCCCAAGTACCATAGCCCCGTCAATACAATATCAGGTCTTCATTGACCTGCCAGAGAGATACAGATAAGAGAACTCCTCCTATCATCAAGAAGTAGTCCGGCTCTGCTTCACAAGCATCACCAACACCTGAAACTCAACAAATCTGGTTAGTGTTGCAACACCGTCCCGTAACGTGGGAGGGAGTGATCAACTCAGTGGAACAATAAAGCATATGTTAACATGTTATCAATTCAATCAAGCAGTAATGATAAAGCAGTACAATCAAACAAGTTTAGCTACTCTTATTAAATGCAAGTATGAAATGACATGATGATGTATGCCCTTGCCAAACTACCCTCATGCGACATCATCTTACGTTCGTGAATGCATACCTCCCTCAGTGCTCCACATCTACTAGGCACATGCGGTGCGATGATGAGCATGATTACCGAGTTATTATTAGTCCATTTCAAACAGTAGTATTGGGAAACTAAGGTACCTCCCTTGTATCATTCCCAAACATGATCCATTCTAGGGTCGTCAGTCCTAGTTTATCTCATACGATATTATGGTTTGAGAGCATAGCGAAGGCATCACAAAGGGCTCGTCACCGTCAGCACGGATACAGATCTCACCGTATGTGGCTCAATTGCTGGCCGATAGCTCGAATACAGGTCTCACCGTACTCGGCTCAATCGCTGGCCGTCAGCTCGAATACAGGTCTCACCGTACTCGGCTCAACTCATACTCTAGTTGCTGTGAAGGACTCGTCGCCAATCACAGACCTCAGAGTATACTCGAAGATACTATAGAGGACTCGTCGCCCGTCAGCACGAGTACAGGTCTCACCGTACTCGGCTCTCGTCGTAAGTATCGACAGCTTGAATACAGTGTCCCATACCACCGTATTCGGCTCACGAGTTTGGTTGCTCAATGGTTACAACGGGGAGGCACGTGGCCCCAGCGTAGGCCGACAGCTCGACCACGGTGTCCCATACCACCATGCCCGGCTTATGAGTCTTAGCGGATCGAAGTACCATGGTTAAAAGGGATTTCACTGGTAAGTTTGGTACCCTAGGTTCAAGCAGTAGCGTCCAAACATGGTGAACATACATTAGACAGATCGGGTTACTTGACGAGCTCGGCTAGCTCGAGCGCACAACAAGTTGGACGATATGAAGCGCATAAGTACTTCGTGTGGCCAACCACTATCGTCAACCGAAGTACGACTCGGGTTCGTCAAACACATCTCACGTGGCTAATGAATCTAGCCACGAATTCAATTCTGGTACCGATTGTCTGGACTATAATCATAGCCCCAAACACAATCAATTGCAGGTAGATAAAGCAGTAATGGATCAAGATTCAACTCATACAATCAAGGTTTGGTATTATCCGTTTAGGGCTGCCAAGGCTATTGCACGCACTCGTTGCTCCACTCCCCCATCACCATGACGGATCATACAACGTAAATATAAATTTAAACATATGCATTACATAGTTAAAATCATAAAGCAGTTGAGCATGTTATGAATCACAACACAAGCATGAGTTTGTACATGTTCAATTCCTAATCACACAACTATCCAAGGAGATCATACACATAGTTAAAAGAGGTTGAGAATCATATCTCAACACCCTTATACATTACAATTTGCTAACTACTACTCATTCAGACATTTCAAGAAACACTTAAACAAACATACATCAACATACATGACATATGTCGATCACATAGGCATTAGGCCAAATCCTTTCACTAGGGAGTTGCCCCAATCATAACACGCGTACACCCACGACGGATAGTCATAGCAAGCAGGAATCCAAGTTCCATATTCATTAAGCCATTTCCACAAACACTTGGGCCACACATTTTAGCATATATAGTGTATATTGGCCGTGGCGTGATTTAAGGCAAATCCTTTCGTCAAAGGGGTATCGCCAATACGACAATCATGAATCCATGACAATTAGTCATGGCGAGCACGACTGAGAATTCTATACTCATTCAGTCATTTTCACAAACACTTAGAATACACTATTACACATACATGGTGTATGTTAGCAAAACTTGTATTAGGGCTATCCTTTAGCCAAACGAGTATTTTATCCATGTATAATATATTACTACAACAAATAATCATGATAAATACATCTCCAAAATTTATACGTATACAGTATTTTCTAGAATACGCAATTTCAACATACATAGTGTATATAAGTAAAACATGTATTTAGGCGAATCCTTTTGCCAAATAAGTATTTTATCCATATATCGTATATCCATATAACAAATAAACATGTCAAACACATTTTCAAAAATATACGTATACCGTACTTTCTACAAATACCTAGAGTATGTAGAATTCCATATTTTTCATCTTTAATCGAAACGGAAAACAGACAGCACTTTGTACATGTGCAATTGCATGCAGATCATGAATCTATCATTATCTGACATTGAAAGCGTTGAAAACCATAACCTATACACCTAAAGTCCGCACCTTTTGTCGTAGAATCGTAACGGAGTCGATAGGTTTGCTAAGCTTCCGTATACGGCAGTTTGGCAACCTATAGAACGAAATAGGTTAGCTATTTCACAACCTACAACAGTCTAAACTCCAAAACAGATTAGGGTTAGGGTTTCTTACCTAGAAATGACGCCGGAAACGTCGGGAAAGCGATGAGAATCAGGCGGTGGAGCTCGAACAGCGCCAAGGAGGAGTGGCAGGGAGATTCTCCCACTGCTCCCACACTTTCTCTCTCTTTTCTCTCTCTCAATCTCAAATTCGTATGGCTGCCATGAGAGAGGGTTTAAGGTCCTTATATAGCCTAAAAATTTACCGAAATAGACTTATGTTCAAGGTATACTTACATTATAACCAAATCGGCATTGTTTCAGCTCAAAAGAGGGTTTCTGGCGGCCCTCCTTGAGCCAAAGGTCAGACTTAAGCTCACTAACGCTGGATCTATGTTCTATTAAGTTTTCGTTTCGGTCGGGATTCCAGATCACGCGTGGCGGAACAGTTTCAGTTCAACGGTCAGCGAATCTCGATCAGAGATTCCGAGTACATATAAATGTGTATGAAATTTCTCCTGATCCGAGGGTGTAATTTAGTCTGATTCTGACGGTCTGGTTGCTTAATACTGATCTGCAAGCGAGAGGTGCCAGATTACTATTCAAGATATTTTATTTTAAAATTATTTCACATTTCTCACACTCTTCACTCCGAGCTCAAGCGAATAGCGCTGGGACACTATCTGGATTTGATTTCTGAGATGGTTGTCAAGCCCGGCGAGGCGGTCCTAGTTCCTTAACTTCGTGTTAATCGGACTTCCGACGTGCGGTCCAGATCGATACGGAGTTTCGAGATGCTCCCGTGAGCAGCCGGGTAATGAGATTGATCCTAAGTTTTAGGGTAACCCAGCGTCAATGATTCTACAAGTTTTGGGTCTTGCAGATCGTATTTAAAGCGATTGGTGCTAATTTCACAGGCACTCTATTTTAGCACTAGCTAATTCTCGCCTAATTTCTAAAGGATTTAGTCCTGTATGATTTCTTTCTGAGGTGGTACCTGGGCCTTTGTAGTTTGTATATAAAGTGATCAAGTTATACTACTTAGCTAGTTTAAGATAGTGTCTATGGTAAAAGTACTTAGAAAATTTAAGGAGCAAGGTGGTGAAGGGTGGGATTTGTGAAGAAAATGGTTAACAAGCGATTTTAGCCTTTGGGACTGAGTTTTGACAAGTTGATAAGGCGTTAGGGTCGACCCATTGCCTAAGGAGTCTAATCCCAGGTTGGCAAAAATCCGGGATGTTACAGTTGGCCTTGCCAGGATGGTAGGAGACTTCAAACTTAAAGTCTTTCAAAGTCTCCATCCAACGTCATTGCCTCATGTTCAAGTCTCTCTGTGTAATGTATTTGAGGCTCTTGTGGTTGTAAAAGAGCTCGAACTCCTCTCCGTAGAGGTAATGTCTCCAAAGCTTTAATGCGAAAATGACTGCCGCCAACTCCAAATCTTGAGTGGGGTAATTTTCTTCATGTTTCCTCAACTGTCGTGAGGCATAGGCAATCACCCTATCCTTCTACATAAGTACACACCCCAAACTGACTCGAGAGGTGTCGGTGTAAATAGTATATTTGACCCCTTGCTCTGGCAGTACTAGCACGGGCGCAGATGTCAACTTGTCCTTTAATTCTTGAAAGGCTACTTTGCTTTCTTGTTCCAAGCAAACTTAAGATCTTTCCGAGTAAGTTAGGACAACGGTCGGGCTATCTAGGAGAAATCTTTAATGAATCGACGATAGTAGCCGGCAAGCCCGAGAAAACTCCTCACTTCTGTAACTGAGCCGGGCAGGTCCCAGTCTTGTACCGCGGTTACCTTGGCAAGGTCCACAGCGATTCCTTCCTTGGAAACCATGTGTCCTAAGAACTTGACTTCTTCCTTCAGAAGTCGTACTTTCGGTATTATGCAAACAATTGATTCTGTCTAAGAGTATCAAGGACTGCTCGCAGGTGTTCTTCATGCTCTTTCCAACTCTTCGAGTAGATCAAAATGTCATCTATGAAAACGATGACAAACTGGTAAAGATACAGCCGAAATACCCAGTTCATGAGATCCATGAATACGGCCTGTGCATTTATAAGTCCAAACGGCATCACGAGAAATTCGTAATGCCCGAAACTGGTCCTGAATGCTGTTTTTTGCACGTCTTCATTCTTGATGCACAACTGATGATACCCGGACTGTAAGTCTATCTTAGAAAAATACTGAGCCCCTTCAACTGGTCAAACAGGTCATCTATCCTAGGCATAGGATACTTGTTCTTTACGGTGACATGATTTAGCCTATGATAATCTATACACAACCGCAGCGATCCATCCTTCTTTTTCACAAACAATACAGGTGCTCCCCAAGGAGATACGCTTGACCGTATAAAACCTGAGTCCAGTAAATCATCAATCTGCTTCCTCAATTCTTCATTTCACATGGAGGCATGCAGTATGTCAGTAAGGAGATAGGTGTCGCGCCTGGCATAAGGTCGATAGTAAAGTCGATCTCGCGCTGAGGAGGTAGTCCAAGAATTGTTCTGAATACGTCCGTGAAATCTTGGACTACTGGCTCATCCCCAAGTGACGGACCGTCAAAATTTTCTAATAAGGAAGCGTAACAACGAATGCAGTAATGACACACGGGGAGGCTCGTCACCCCAGCATAGGCCAACAGCTCGAACACTGTGTCCTATACTACCATGCCCAGCTCATGAGTCTTAGCGGATAGTGGTACTATGGTCAAAGTGGGCCTTTACATTGGTAAGGGGTACCTTAGATTCAAGCAGTAGTGTGCATACGTGGTAAATACACAATAGGCCAATCGGTTTGTTAGGAAAGTTCGATTGGTATGGGCACACGTTGACTTAATCGACATGAAGCGCATAAGCACCCCTCGTGGCCTAACCACTGTCGACAATCATCGTGCTACCCGGATTCGTCGAATTTTTCAAAGGTGGCATGACTAATTCATCCACCCAAACAGAGATTGTTACCAATTGCCTGGGCTATGTTGTAGCCCCAATCTTATTAAGATGCAGCAAACTAAACCCATGTGATAATCATTTCACCATTTAACAAACAATCCAAGTAAATTCCTCATTCGAGCATTTCATCAAACACATTATTCATGTTGCCAAACACTTGCATTTTATCAATAATTTACATAGAGGCGAATACAATTTCATGAAAGAAACTATACATATGTATAAGGCAATAAAGAATCCTACCTTAATACTCGTAATACATACAAATCGTCAACACTTTCTCATTTAGACAATTCATCAAACACGTATACTACACTTCACCAAATTCATAGACTAAGTTAGTTACATCATATATTTTAGCAATTCCTTACATGGAGAGATCAACGTGCATATGACAATGATTACTCTTAGATCAGTAATCATGGCAAGCATAAATCATGTTCACATGCTCATTTAAACATTTCAACAAACACATGGAATGCATCCTTTACGCATCACAGTTCATTTGTACATTTCGTACAAAATAGACGTATCTAAGACAGTACGACAGTAATCAAGTCAGACATAAATCATTCGCTGACATTAAAAGCATCGATAACCATAACCTAAGCGTTTATAGTCCGCATCTTTCATCGGGATGGTCGATTCAGACTCGGTCCAAACTCTACGTTTCTGAAAACGGAACATCGGACACCTAAATGACGAAATAGGTTAGCTAGTTTGACGAATAATTAATCTGGATCTCTACAATGATATTAGGGTTAGGTTTTCTTACCTAAATCATAACCGAAAGATATTCGGTAGCACGACGGGGAGGTGATTCAGAGAGTGGAATCGTGGGAGAGGATTCCTGCAACGATCTCCCATGATCTCCCTTCTCTCTTTCCTCTTTTCTCTTCTTTTCTCTCCCTTTCCCTTAGGGTTTTGAAGAAATTCGTATATGAGAGAGGTGGGGTGAAATAAGGATTATTTGTAAGCTCAAGAGTGATGCAAATGGCCCCAGGGCCACTATATACATAGGTTATACCCTTTAGGCAGCTGTTTTTGACAAACAGGACTCATAAGGAGGCCCACTACTCACCTACGTCATAAGGTACGTTCCCTGACAATGGATCTATGCCCGGACGTGATTTCATTGCGATTGAATAAGCCGATCGGCCATGGAGGACCTCTGTCAGATCAACGATCATACTTACTCAATCGGAGCCACAGTTATATGATATGTGTAGGAAAATTTTCTTTTCCCATGAGTGAAGTTTCGTCAGAAACTGACAGTCTGAAATCCTCAATTTCGCGTGTGAGCGAACGACCCAATTAACTTAAGTTTCATTTAATTTTCTAAAGATATTCGCGTTTCTCACACACTTTACTCAGGGCTCATATTGTACGTTTTCGGACACTATCTGGGCTTGATTCCCGCGTTGGTTGTCAAGCCCAGTAGGACAAACTTAACCCTATAGTTTCGCCGTTATCGAACCTTCAACATGCGGTCTAGGTCCGATATGGAGTTTCAATGTACTCCCGAGAGCGACAAGGTCTTAGAATTTCTCTTAGGTCATAAGATGACATTGAGTCAATGGTAATAACGGTTTTAGGCCTTCTCATCTGTGGAAATGGTGGCCCAAGCTTAATCCACCGATTATTTAGTTTAGTACTTAAGTAAATTTTGCCTAAAATACAACAGGATACGGTCCTTAGGTGGTTCTGCCTGAGGTGGTACTCGGGTCCTTGTACGGATTTTTTCGAGACATTACAATAGGTCAGAGCATAATTCGCATATCAAAATTTTTAAAGTGCTCAGTGAAAATACCATCTTTTCATAATGTTAGCCATGCTCATCACTTCAAGATTGGTTGAAAACACAAGTACTGATTTCGAACTTATTACCTTTTCCTTCTTTTTATAGCTTTTAATTTTATATCGACGGTCATATTTATTCAGTCTTTTGATCTTTTCCTTCTTTTTTTTTTCTTTCAGACATTACAACCTTTTCAAAGACATTTTTCATTCCCCTCAAAGATGTTGTCATTCTTCATTCTTTATGACCTCTTTGTCGATCTTCTATTTTTTTAATTGGTTCTTTTTCTTCTTTTAAGGTGGATAAAATTCTCCAGACTCGGTTCTCAATATCTTTCAATGATTATCATACTAACAATAAAAAATCTAGTACTATTCGTAGAAAACAATTTGAATAACATAATATTCAACTTACTCTTAAACAATTAAATGTAAGAACCATAAGTGATAGGTTACTTAGTTGCTCCAACTCCAACAATTCAAAATTCAATTTCTATCTTATCATCATACTCAAAATAGTCTTAAATACATAGCTTATCACTTTCCAAACAGATAAACATTGATTTTAAAAAAAAAAAATTGTAAATTTTGCTCAAGACTAAGAAAATACTGATTAGTTTACCTAACCTCCCATCCCCAACCTAAAATCTACTTTGTCCTCAATGTAAAAGAAACGAGCATGATTTACAAAAGAGACAACGTAATTGAAAGAGAAGTGATGGAAAGATAGTACCTGATGAAGAGATTTTGCAGATTTTTCCAAAGGATCTCAACATGAGGGTGGTTAGCACAAGAGTTATTAACCAAAAACAAGCTATCCTAAAATGGCGGAAGCAAATAATCCTAGAATGGCAGAAGCATACTATCCTAAAACGGCAGAATGGCTCTGAAGCAAAATCTCAACAATAAACCTAACTACACCTCCATTACACTAGAGATCAATCCTGATAAACAGGATCATTCAGAGGTATGGACATGTCCTCTGAAACAAAATTCTCAACAAATGGCTTTAATCGATGTCCATTTATTTTAAACTCATTGTCATTGTTTGGATTTTTTATCTCAATAGCCCCATGAGGATAAACATTAATAACAGTGAAAGGGCCAGTCCAATGAGAACGGAGTTGTAACGCCCTGAAATTCGGGGGTCGAGTATGACCTCAACTCCCGAGTTCCAACGCATCACTTATGCAACATACACAATGATGGTTAAATGTTGTCTGAGTTAGAGCAATAAACATGAATGAGATTATACCAAAACAGTAATTCATACTCCAGTTCAATTTTATAAAGGCAAGCGGAAGACTGAAATTGTATATTTAAGGTGTGTGAAGAAACAAAATTTTATGAACACCAGAGTATGAGCACTAACTGAGTAATAATATACATGTACAGTTTCTAAGTCAAAAATCAAAATACAACTCCATAGATAAGCCCTGGAATCCCCGCGATGCAGTCGGCCTAAGCAAAGCCGTCAGAGTACTGCATAAAGGAGAACTCATCCTGGTCCTCGTCGTAGTCGGGCTCCGGCTCCTGAACAGATGCGCCGTCTATACCTGCGACAGAGTCTGGTTGGTGTTGCAAACACCGTCCCGTAACGTGGGAGTGAGTAGCTAACTCAGTGGAACAATAAAGCATAAGTTAACATGTTATCAATTCAATCAAGCAGTAATGATAAAGCAGTACAAATCAAACAATTCTAACTACTCTTATTAAGTGCGAGAATGAAATGACATGATGCTGTATGCCCTTGCCAAACCACCCTCATGCGACATCATCTTACGTTCGCGAATGCTTAACTCCCTCAGTGCGCCACATCTACTAAGCACATGCGGTGCGATGATGATCATGATTACCGAGTTATTATTAGTCCATTTCACACAGCAGTATTGGGAAACTAAGGTACCTCCCTTGTATCATTCCCAAACATGATCCATTCTAGGGTCGTCAATCCTAGTTAAGCTCATACGATATTATGGTTCGAGAAGCATAGCGAAGGCATCGCAAAGGGCTCGTCACCCGTCAGCGCGGATACAGATCTCATCGTATGCGGCTCAATTGCTGGCCGTCAGCTCGAGTACAGGTCTCACCGTACTCGGCTCAATCATTAGCCGTCAGCTCGAGTACAGGTCTCACCGTACTCGGCTCAATCACTAGCCGTCAGCTCGAGTACAGGTCTCACCGTACTCGGCTCAACTCATACTCTAGTTGCTGTGTAAAAGACTCGTCGCCAATCACAGACCCTTGGAGTATACTCGAAGATACTACGGAGGACTCGTCACCCGTCAGCACGAGCACAGGTCTCACCGTACTCGGCTCTCGCCGTAAGTATCGACAGCTCGAATACAGTATCCCATACCATCGTATTCGGCTCACGAGGTTTGGTTGCTCAATGGTCACTATGGGGAGGCACTTGGCCCCAGCATAGGCCGACAGCTCGTCCACGGTGTCCCATACCACCATGTCCGGCTCATGAATCTTAGCGGATCGAGGTACCATGGTTAAAGGGATCGCCACTGGTAAGTTTGGTACCCTAGGTTCAAGCAGTAGCGACCAAACATGGTGAACACACATTCACATATCGGTTTACTTGACGTGCCTGACTAGCTCGAGCGCACCACAAGTTGGGCGATATGAAGCGCAAAAGCACTCAGTGTGGCCAACCACTATCGCCAACCGAAGTACGACTCGGGTTCGTCAGACATATCCCTTGTGGCGACATGAATCCCAGCCACAATCTCAAGTCTGGTACCGAATGTCTGGACTATAGACATAGTCCCAAACTCAATCAATTCTCATCAATAGCATGTGGATTAAAGCATGATAAACAAAGTACTGCAAGCATGTGAACAGACATGTCATAAGGCATGTTATAAAGCATGAAGTAAAGCATGTTGTAAAGCATGTTGTAGAGTACTATACAAATAGGGATACAATTACATACACATCACAAGTGAGTGGTTAGCGCAACCACCACATGGAGGGTATCCTACATGTCTCTAAGGTAGTCGGGAATTCCATATCAGCACCTATCTAAGGCACTAACACTTAAGCATTTACACTCACAAGCATTTACACAAACACTTAAGTACACTATTCCAACATACATGATGTATGTTAGCAAAATACGTATTAGGGCTATCCTTTCGCCAAGTGGGTATTTTATCCATGTATACCATAATCATACAGCAAATAATCATGACAATCGCATTTCCAAAATTTACACGTATGCGGTATTTCTAGAATACACAATTTCAACATACGTGGTATTTACAAGCGAACATGTATTACGGCGATTCCTTTCGCCAAACTAGCATTTTATCCATATATTGTATAATCATGCATTAAATAAACATGTCAAACATTTTCCAAAAAAATACGTATACGGTATTTCTACGTATACCTAGAGTATGTGAAATTCCATATTCTACAACGTTAATCGAAACAGGAAACCGAAAGCACGTTGTACTTGTGCAATTGCATGTACATCATGAATCTATCATTATCTGACATTGAAAGCGTTGAAAACCGTAACCTATACACCTAAAGTCCTCACCTTTGCCCTTGGAATCCCAACGGATCTGTAAGGTTTGGTGAGCTTCCGTATACGGGCATTTTCTAGGCTAAAGAGTGAAATCGGTTAGCCTTTTCACAACCTATAACCTATATACTTCAAATCAGACCTAGGGTTAGGGTTTCTCACCTTCAAAAGGAGTGGATACCGCCGGGAAAATTGCCTGGAAAGAGGCGGTGTAGGCTGTGCGATGATCGAAAGCAGCAGCAGGAAGTTCTCCCACAAATCCCAAGCTTTTCTCTCCCTTTTCTCTCTCTCTCTCTAGGGTTTTATCCCAAATTCGTATGGCTGTGAGAGGGGCTGTTCTAAGCCTCTTTTATAGCCTAAAACCTCCCCAAAATAGACTCAGGTTCAAGGGTTACTGCTAATATAGGTATTTCGTCACTTTTCCAGCTCAAAAGAGGGGTTCTGGTGGCCCTCCTTGAGCCAAACGTCAGACTTAAGCTCATCACACATGGATCTATGTGGGATTACGTTTTTGACTCGATCGGATTCCCAGATCGCACGTGTCGGACCACTTTCAGTTCAACGGTCAGTGGGCCACGATCCGAAATTCCAAGTACATGTAAATGTTCCTGAAATTTTTCCTGATCCGAGGGTGTAATTTGGTCTGATTCTGACGGTCTGGTTGCTTAATACTGATGCGCAAGCGAATGGTGCCAGATCACTATTCTAGATATTTATTTTGTAAAGGGAATAGTGTTTTTCACACTCCCTCGCTCCGGATCCAAACGAATGGCCGTGGGACATCGGCTGGACCTGATTTTTGAGATGATTGTCAAGCCCAGTGAGGCGGTCCTAGTTCCTTAACTTCGTGTTAATCGGACTTCCGATGTGCGATCTAGACCTAATACGAAGTTTCATTTCATTCCCAAGAGCAGCCGGGTAATGTAATGAGTTTGGTTCTAAACTTTAGGGTAACCTAGAGTCACTGATTTTGCAAGTTTTGGGTCTTGCAGATCGTATTTAAAGCGATCCCAATGGATTTCATGGCTAATCGAGTTTAGCACTTAGTTAACTTTGTTAAATTTCTAAAGGATTTAATCCTAATTGATTTCTGGTCGAGGTGGTACTCGAGCCAACGTACGAAAATTTACGGGTCGTTACAATCTACCCCCCTTAAACAAAAAATTTCTACCTCGAAATTTATACCTTTTCGTATTCCTCGAGAATCTGAGGGTAGTTCTTCCTGACCTTGGCCTCAGTCTCCCAAGTAGCTTCCTCCTCGAAATGATGTGTCCATAGCACCTTCACAAGTGGAATGACCTTGCTACGTAGTACCTGCTCCTTCTTGTCAAGGATATGTGTCGGGCGCAACTCATACGTAGCATCCTCGCTCAGCTGTACCTGCTCCCATCTGATGATATGCGAAGGCTCGGGAACGTACTTCTTCAGCAGAGACACATGAAATACGTTGTGTACCGACGCAAGTGGTGTGGGCAAAGTGAGACGATACGCCACATCACCCACTCGATCCAGTATCTGAAATGGACCGATAAACCTCGGTGTAAGCTTCCCCTTCTTCCCAAACCGAAGGACTCCCTTCATAGGGGAAACTCGAAGGAACACATGATCCTCGACCTCGAACTCCAGCGGTAGCCGCCTCGTATCGGCGTAAATCTTCTGCCTGCTCTGCGCTATAAGTAATCGACGCCTGATAATGTCGACCTTCTCTTTAGTCGCCTGTACCAGCTCCGGGCCAATCAGACTACGCTCGCCAACCTCTGCCCAACAGTGCGGTGCCCTACAAGGACGACCATATAGAGCCTCATATGGCGCCATGCCAATAGTCGCCTGGAAGCTGTTGTTGTAGGCAAACTCTACGTACGGAAGACAGTCATCCCAGCTGTCCTTGAAGTCCAACACACATGCTCGCAACATATCCTCCAGAATCTGATTCACCCGCTCTGTCTGCCCATCAGTCTGAGGATGAAACGCCGTACTGAACTTCAACTTCACACCCATCGCCTCCTGGATACGAGTCCAGAAGATAGATGTGAACCGAGTGTCTCTGTCCGACACGATATCTAAAGGAACTCCATGCAGACGGACGATCTCTCTGATGTACAATCTAGCCAGCTCGTCTGCAGAGTTCATAACTCTAATAGGGAGGAAATGGGCAGATTTGGTCAACCGGTCCACAATCACCCAAATGGAATGGTGTCCCTTCCTCGTCTTCGGCAGCCCTGATTGAAATCCATGGAGATGAAGTCCCACTTCCACTCTTCTATGGGCATGGGGTGAAGCAGTCCAGGAGTTCGGCGATGTTCTGCCTTGACCTGCTGGCACGTCAAACATCGAGACACATACTCAGCAATGTGGGCCTTCATGTTATCCCACCAATATATCCGTCTCATATCCTGGTACATCTTCGTGCTACCAGGATGCATCGCAAGCTTCGAGTTATGGGCAGACTCGAGAAGCTCGCGTCTCAAGTCAGGCACATCAGGAACGCATAGGCGGCCACGGAATCGTAGACCTCCATCAGAACCAACTCTCCACTCGGAATCCTCGGCGTCACTAGCCTGCTCTCGAAGCTCAGACAGCTGCATATCGCCCTCCTGGGCCTCAACAATCCTGTCGTCGATAAGTGGCCGCACCCGAACGTACGCAACATACTCAAATGGCTCCTCGACAGTGAGTCTCTGCTCAAAGTCCCGCACGAACTCCATCATGTCCCACTTGGCTATCATCAGCGGTATCGCAAATGCAATCACCTTCTTGCGGCTCAACGCGTCTGCCACAAAGTTCGCCTTACAGGATGGTAGGAAACCTCGAACTTGAAGTCCTTCAAGGTCTCCATCCATCGGCGTTGTCTCATATTCAAGTCTCGCTGTGTGAATATGTACTTAAGGATCTTATGATCGCAGAAAAGCTCGAACTCCTCTCCGTAGAGGTAATGTCTCCAGAGCTTCAATGCAAAGATGACAGCTGCCAACTCCAGGTCGTGTGTAGGGTAATTCTCCTCGTGCTTCCTTAATTGTCTCGAGGCATACGAAATCACCCTATCCTTCTGCATCAGAACACAACCCAACCCAACGCGAGACACGTCAGTATATATCGTGTATTTCTCCCCTTGCTCTAGCAATACTAGCACAAGGGCAGACGTCAACTTGTCCTTCAGCTCCTTAAAAGCTGCCTCCGCCTTCTCATTCCAAGCGAACTTCAGGTCCTTCCGAGTCAACTGAGACAATGGCCTGGCGATCTTCGAGAAATCCCGTATGAAGCGTCTGTAATACCCAGCCAGACCAAGGAAACTCCTCACCTCAGTAACCGATTTAGGCTACTGCCAATCCTGAACCGCGGCTACCTTAGCAAGGTCCACTGCTATCCCATCCTTGGACACTACATGTCCCAGGAACTTGACTTCCTCCTGCCAGAAGTCGCACTTCTTGTATTGTGCGAACAACTGGTTCTTCTCCAGTGTACCCAGCACCGCTCTCAAGTGCTCCTCATGCTCCTCCTGACTCGTAGAGTATATCAAAATGTCATCAATAAAGACGATGACGAATCGGTAAAGGAAAGGCCGAAATACCCGGTTCATCAGATCCATGAACACGGCTGGTGCGTTCGTGAGGCCGAACGACATCACAAGGAACTCATAATGCCCAAAGCACGTCCTGAAGGATGTCTTCTGCACGTCCTCCTCTCTCACGCGCAACTGGTGGTACCCTGACTGAAGATCAATCTTCGAGAAATACTTCGCCCCCTCAACTGATCGAACAGATCATCTATCCTGGGCAAAGGATACATGTTCTTCACCGTGACCTGGTTCAACCTACGGTAATCAATACATAACCGTAGCGACCTGTCCTTCTTCTTCACAAATAACACAGGTGCTCCCCAAGGAGACACACTAGGTCGTATAAAACCTTCTCTACAAGCTCGTCAATCTGTTTCCGCAGCTCCTCCATCTCACATGGAGGCATACGATAAGTCGGCAACGAGATGGGCGTCGCACCAGGCGTAAGATCAATCGTAAAATCAATCTCGCGCGAGGAGGTAAACCAGGAATAGTCTTAAACACACCAACAAATTCCCGAACCATCGGCGTACCCTCTAATGTCGGACCATCAATCGGCACAAGTAAAGCAGCATAACAATCAACACGGTAGGGCCAACTGACCTGCACTGGAAATGTGAAAGTTGTGCCATCAGGTCCATAGGCAGTCACGATCCGAGCATCGCAATCTATCTCCGCCCTCATCTTGGCGAGCCAATCCATGCCAAGGATAACGTCGTAGTGCCATAGTGGAGCAATAATAAGGTCGACGAGCACTGTGTTGCTACCCAAAACTATCGAGCAACCCTCGCATAACCGTGTAACATCCGAACAGGTCCCAATAGCCGTAGTGAGTCTCATTCCCTTAGTGGGAATCGTATGCAAAGATAGACGTTTAACCGTCCCACAAGAAATAATAGAAGTAGTGGACCCAGTGTCCACCACTAAAGAAACGGGAGTACCATGAATATAAACCGTACCCTCAAAAGCCGTCGGAGCCGAGATCGACGTCTCAGGTGCCTCGGCAACAAGCGTGTGCACGTGAGCCTGCTGCTGACGGTTCGGCTGAGGAGCCAAGGGTCGCTGTGGCGGCCTGAAGCGCGACACAGGAGGTCGGAAAGAAGGATGTGCAGGAACCATCTGTAGCGGTGGAGCTGATATGGCCTGTGGATAAGGGCGATCCAATCTCTGCGGTGGTGCAAATCCGCTAGCCCTCATGCGCGAGAAGCAGCTCTCAGCAGGGTGTCCCTGTTTTCCGTAATACGTGCAGGTCACCAGCGGGCATCTCATAGGGACAACTGGTGCTGCGGCCCTGGGAGGTGAATCAGCACGAGGCCTCTTGCCTAAGATAGGCCTGCTCTGTAAATCCTGCCGTGGCCTCGCAACCGTAGCACCACGCGATCTGGCCAATCGGTTCACATCCTGCTCGGTCGTCATAGACATGTGGACCAATGCCGCGTATGTGGGGATACTGAGGCAGCATAGCTTCGACCGTATGTCAGGTCGCAAGCCTCCAATGAAGCTACGCATCCTCATCTGCTCATTGACGAGGATAGTTGGGACAAAGCGGCCCAACTTAGTGAAGCGGTGCTCATACTCCGTCACCGTCATGCCTCCCTGCCTGAGGCGCAGGAACTCATCCTCCCGCTCGTGCCGATAAGTCTGTGGGTAGTATTTCTCGTGGAACTGGGACTCAAAAGCCTCCCAGGTCCACACGAAATCTACTGCGACGTCCGCAGCACACTATCCCACCATAAACTGGCCTCCCTCTCAAACATGAAGGAAGCCAACTCGACCTGATCTGCCTCTGAACAGTGCAGCATCCGTAGCATCTTTGAGATGCGGTCTAGCCAGAACTCTTCCTCGGGTCTGTGAGAACCCATAAATGAGGGAGGCCTCAAGCGGTGAAATCGCTCGAGTAATCACGTGTACTTATATCTCCAATAGGAGGTGCGACGGATGTGGGCAGAGGCACATCCTTAAACCGAGCAGGAGGCTCGGAATGCTCATCAGGATGTGCGGATGTCGTAGGTGGAGTCGCACTACCACCATGGGACAAGGCCTCAGCGATAGTGGCCATAAGTTGCTGGTGCTGTTGCTGCTGCTGCTGATGTATCATCATCATCAGCTGCTCAAACCTATCAATCGGCGGAGCAGCCTGAGAGTCATGCTGCGCAGAAGATGACGGTCGGTACTGCTCACGGACCCGGGGCGTATAAGGTGGCAGTCCACCGGTAGAACCAGCAGGAGGCTGATCAGAACCCAACCCACGGTCCGCAGGACCGCTACTACCAGAAGGAGTCTGGTCCATAAAGCCGGTCAGAAAGAGATGTGCCGTGCTCCGTGTGTACTGTCGCGGCATGCCCTATACAATATAGGGTAGAGCATTTGTGAGATAAAGCACAACACACTTCATAAAGCACTTTAAGCATTCCACACATCATCAAAACAAAAGAGGCTACATGCCTTTCATTTACCCAAAATTGTCATAATACATGAAATACAGAGTTACATGAATCACGACAGAAATCACATGATAGCCAACACATCCACAACATCAAACACTTACAACATGCTACTATCTACTACATCATCTACACGAAAACATAAACCGCCTATCGCGGTAACCAAAGCAAACAACAACACACAACAACGTGGACGACTAGGCATCCGAATCAGGCGATGGAGGAGGAGCATTCTTGTCCTGTACACAGCACAGAATGGCCTTCAACGTACGGGACACCTTCTTAAAGCTCTTCTTCATGTAGGCTTCAGTCTCTTCAAGCTTGGCTCGAGTCTCACCAAGCTCCGCCCGAACTTGACCAATCTCTTGCCGCAGGGCGGCCTGGTTCTCTTCGATGCGATCCATACGAGCCTCTCTCACCGCATGAGCAGCGTCTGACTCAGGTGCACTAGGAGGAGAGCTCTCCTCAGTATCTTGAGCCTCAGGTTCTTCTTCTTGTATGTCATCACCGCCCTCCTCATCACTCTCTGCCTGGAGGTCAACACTCTCCTCACCGGCGCTATCCGACTCATCTCCAGACTCGTCGAGTCGTGCTTGCCGCTGTTGAGGGCCGATCTTCATATTCTTGAGTGTCGCCTCTCTTATGACTCGGACTGGTGCAAGGTCCTCCATGTTCAACCTGTAGCCTACATCACGAGCCATCCTGCAGATCACGGCCAAATGGGAGCGAAAGATCGTTTCTGGCAGAACGAACAACCTGAACTATCTGGGATAGGATGAATGTGGGCAGGCATATGTTGTCCCCATGTCCCATCTTGTACAAAAAGTCCTACTATCAACCGAGTACATTCCGTGCGGTTACCCGACCGTGGGTACACATTGTAGGTGAAAATGTGATGGAGTAAACGGAAGTCCTCGGCCATCTTTGTCGCCGCAATGCAATTTCCTCGCTTCCAAGTAACCCGGCGACCACAAAGGTATCGCGTACGGCGATCCCTTTCCGCGCACTTCTAGAGAAGTCGTCACTAGGATGCACTTGACCAAGCGGGAGCTTCGTGATCCGAGCCACCACATCCACTGTAATTGTGCGCCTTATGCCCCTCACAGAGACAGTAAACTGAAGAGGCTCTACTGATGAGTCCACGATGTGGGCGTAGAAAGCGCGAACCGTGTTCTTACATGCAGGGGACTCACCGTCAAACATCGAGTTCCATCCGATGTCCACCAGGTGATCCATCAGTGGGTGTAGCCCGAACATCCTTTCATCCACATGAACTTCAAACATGACCTTGCGGCCCGCGAAGCGCCCATATTCAACGCCTATCGGATAAGCATTTCTGACGGGATGGTCAGGATCCAGGTCTCGCTTCGACCTAAACTCCCTAACAGTACTAGTGCCGGCCCCAACGTCAGATCTTCTTCGAGAATGGGCTGGCCTACTTGGGTCGGCTTCATCAGCCGCGGTCTTCCTCTTGCCCATGAGAGATAGGATGGAGAAAATGGAGAAAATAGTCGCCACCACACTAAAGAGGGCCATGGAAAAAATGCCAAAATGGGGGAAAAGGGGCTGATCTCTTTGATCCTCCACAAGCAACAATTCAATAGGTGTGGAAGGGGCACTAGAGGTAGGAAATGAAGGAGGAACAAAAAGAAAATGGAATGGGTTAGGAGATTACCCGATTTTGAGCTCCAAATGAGGGGTATGAGAGCTCCAACATTAGAAAATGGGAAAAGGAGGAGGCTAGGGCTGTTGTGGACGGTTGGAGTGTGTGGGTTATGAAAGAAAATGGAGGATTGCAAGGTTTGGAGGGATGGGTTGAGAGGAAAATGAAAATGGGGGTTTGAGGTGCTTGGAAGGGATGAAATGGGAGAGTGGGGTGCTCCAGCCCCTTAAATCCCAAACATTTGCAAAATGGCACGTGCCAGGGGGTAGGGGAGGTCGGGCCGACCAACCCCAGCCCTGGCCCCACACCAGGTGGGCCACCCGACCGCGGTCCGCCTTGGCCGGAACTGCGCCGCCGCGGTGGGGCCCTGTTTTTCACGTGCCCAGGGTGCTAAATGCACCCTGGTTCGATCCTGGGGCTAAGTGGTTTTAAGTGGGGAGGCCCCCGACTCATTTCAGCTCCAGAACGGGTGGTTCCGAGAAATTTCTGAACTAAACTGATTTTTCTTGATTTTTAACGACTAGTCTTGGGTGGATAGTGATCTGAACACGTCAATAGACGGTCAAGGAGTAATTTGGAATCCATACGTGCAGTCAGGATCGAGTATAAACTCGATCAACATGTCCGTTTTTAATGAACTTCGCCGAACGGCGAAGTCGGGAGACCCTAAGACTGTTTCTATATTTTTGTGCACCCTCCTAGGTTGTAACGCGTCAGCGTACGTAGTGGGGACATAACTCAGGTCCGGTTTAATCAAAATCATGCTTTGATACCAACTTGTAACGCCCTGAAATTCGGGGGTCGAGTATGAACTCAATTCCCCAGTTCCAACGCATCACTTATGCAACATACACAATGATGGTTAAATGTTGTCTGAGTTAAAGCAATAAACATGAATGAGATTATACCAAAACAGTAATTCATACTCCAGTTCAATTTTATAAAGGCAAGCGGAAGACTGAAATTGTATATTTAAGGTGTGTGAAGAAACAAAATTTTATGAACACCAGAGTATGAGCACTAACTGAGTAATAATATACATGTACAGTTTCTAAGTCAAAAATCAAAATACAACTCCATAGATAAGCCCTGGAATCCCCGCGATGCAGTCGGCCTAAGTAAAGCCGTCAGAGTACTGCATAAAGGAGAACTCATCCTGGTCCTCGTCGTAGTCGGGCTCCGGCTCCTGAACTGATGCGCCGTCTATACCTGCGACAGAGTCTGGTTGGTGTTGCAAACACCGTCCCGTAACGTGGGAGTGAGTAGCTAACTCAGTGGAACAATAAAGCATAAGTTAACATGTTATCAATTCATCAAGCAGTAATGATAAAGCAGTACAAATCAAACAATTCTAACTACTCTTATTAAGTGCGAGAATGAAATGACATGATGCTGTATGCCCTTGCCAAACCACCATCATGCGACATCATCTTACGTTCGCGAATGCTTAACTCCCTCAGTATGCCACATCTACTAAGCACATGCGGTGTGATGATGATCATGATTACCGAGTTATTATTAGTCCATTTCAAATAGCAGTATTGGGAAACTAAGGTACCTCCCTTGTATCATTCCCAAACATGATCCATTCTAGGGTCGTCAATCCTAGTTAATCTCATACGATATTATGGTTCGAGAAGCATAGCGAAGGCATCGCAAAGGGCTCGTCACCCGTCAGCGTGGATACAGATCTCACCGTATGCAGCTCAATTGCTGGCCGTCAGCTTGAGTACAGGTCTCACCGTACTCGGCTCAATCACTAGCCGTCAGCTCGAGTACAAGTCTCACCGTACTCGGCTCAACTCATACTCTAGTTGCTGTGAAAGACTCGTCGCCAATCACAGACCCTTGGAGTATACTCGAAGATACTACGGAGGACTCGTCGCCCGTCAGCACGAGCACAGGTCTCACCGTACTCGGCTCTCGCCGTAAGTATCGACAGCTCGAATACAGTGTCCCATACCACCGTATTCGGCTCACGAAGTTTGGTTGCTCAATGGTCACTATGGGGAGGCACTTGGCCCCAGCATAGGCCGACAGCTCAGCCACGGTGTCCCATACCACCATGTCCGGCTCATGACTCTTAGCGGATCGAGGTATCATGGTTAAAGGGATCGCCACTGGTAAGTTTGGTACCCTAGGTTCAAGCAGTAGCGACTAAACATGCTGAACACACATTCACATATCGGTTTACTTGACGTGCCTGACTAGCTCGAGCGCACCACAAGTTGGGCGATATGAAGCACAAAAGCACTCCGTGTAGCCAACCACTATCGCCAACCGAAGTACGACTCGGGTTCGTCAGACACATCCCTTGTGGCGACATGAACCCCAGCCACAATCTCAGGTCTGGTACCGAATGTCTGGACTATAGACATAGTCTCAAACTCAATTAATTCTCATTAATAGCATGTGGAGTAAAGCATGATAAACAAAGTACTACAAGCATTTGAACAGACATGTCATAAGGCATGTTATAAAGCATGAAGTAAAGCATGTTGTAAAGCATGTTGTAAAGTACTATACAAATAGGGATACAATTACATACACATCACAAGTGAGTGGTTAGCGCAAACCACCACATGGAGGGTATCCTACATGTCTCTAAGGTAGTCGGGAATTCCATATCAGCACCTATCTAAGGCACTAACACTTAAGCATTTACACTCACAAGCATTTACACAAACACTTAAAGTACACTATTCCAACATACATGATGTATGTTAGCAAAATACGTATTAGGGCTATCCTTTCGCCAAGCGGGTATTTTATCCATGTATACCATAATCATACAGCAAATAATCATGACAATCGCATTTCCAAAATTTACACATATGCGGTATTTCTAGAATACACAATTTCAACATACGTGGTATTTACAAGCGAACATGTATTACGGCGATTCCTTTCGCCAAACTAGCATTTTATCCATATATTATATAATCATGCATTAAATAAACATGTTAAACATTTTTCCAAAAAAATACGTATACGGTGTTTCTACGTATACCTAGAGTATGTGAAATTCCATATTCTACAACGTTAATCGAAACAGGAAACGGAAAGCACGTTGTACAAGTACAATTGCATGCAGATCATGAATCTATCATTATCTGACATTGAAAGCGTTGAAAACCGTAACCTATACACCTGAAGTCCTCACCTTTGCCCTTGGAATCCCAACGGATCTGTAAGGTTTGGTGAGCTTCTGTATACGGGCGTTTTCTAGGCTAAAGAGTGAAATCGGTTAGCCTTTTCACAACCTATAACCTATATACTTCAAATCAGACCTAGGGTTAGGGTTTCTCACCTTCAAACGGAGTGGATACCGCCGGGAAAGCGCTTGGAAAGAGGCGATGTAGGCCGTGCGATGATCGAAAGCAGCAGGAGGAAGTTCTCCCACAAATCCCAAGCTTTTCTCTCCCTTTTTCTCTCTCTCTCTAGGGTTTTATCCCAAATTCGTATGGCTGTGAGAGGGGCTGTTCTAAGCCTCTTTTATAGCCTAAAACCTCCCCAAAATAGACTCAGGTTCAAGGGTTACTGCTAATATAGGTATTTCGTCACTTTTCCAACTCAAAGGAGGGGTTCTGGTGGCCCTCCTTGAGCCAAACGTCAGACTTAAGCTCACCACACATGGATCTATGTGGGATTACATTTTCGACTAGATCGGATTCCCAGATCGCACGTGGCGGACCACTTTCAGTTCAACGGTCAGTGGGCCACGATCCGAAATTCCAAGTACATGTAAATGTTCCTGAAATTTTTCCTGATCCGAGGGTGTAATTTGGTCTGATTCTGACGGTCTGGTTGCTTAATACTGATGCGCAAATGAATAGTGCCAGATCACTATTCTAGATATTTATTTTGTAAAGGGAATAGTGTTTTTCACACTCCCTCGCTCCGGATCAAACGAATGGCCGTGGGACATCGGCTGGACCTGATTTTTGAGATGATTGTCAAGCCCAGTGAGGCGGTCCTAGTTCCTTAACTTCGTGTTAATCGGACTTCCGATGTGCGATCTAGACCTAATACGAAGTTTCATTTCATTCCCAAGAGCAGCCGGGTAATGAGTTTGGTTCTAAACTTTAGGGTAACCTAGAGTCACTGATTTTGCAAGTTTTGGGTCTTGCAAATCGTATTTAAAGCGATCCCAACGGATTTCATGGCTAATCGAGTTTAGCACTTAGTTAACTTTGTTAAATTTCTAAAGGATTTAATCCTAATTGATTTCTGGTCGAGGTGGTACTCGAGCCAACGTACGAAAATTTACGGGTCGTTACAGGAGTTTACCCAAAAAGAGATGTAACCGAGAATTGTACGAGAGGACCTTCTGACCTTGTGTGAATGATTTTCGAAGAATGTGTTGGTCATGAAATACCTTCATCCTGTCCTTGTAAATTCTCGCGTTCTCATATCCATTATTCCAGATTTTTCGAGTTCATTCAACTGAAGTTTGCGTAGCGAGTCAGTGTTGTCTAAATTGAAATTCAAATTTTTGATCGCCCAGTAGGCTCTATGTTCTAACTCCACAGGAAAGTAGCAAGCCTACCCATAGACAAGTCTAAAGGGAGACATTCCAATAGGGGTCTTAAATGCGGTATAGTAAGCCCATAAGGCATCGGTCAATCGGATTGACCAATCCTTACAGTCAAGGTTAACCATCTTTTCTAAGATATGTTTAATTACACTATTGGAAATCTCAGCTTGCCAACTTGTTTGGGGGTGGTGATATAGAGTGCTCACCTTGTGGTATGGAGTGGCCTAGTACAAAAATGTGAGCCCCCATCACTAATGATGGCTCGAGGCGTTCCGAACCGGGAAAGGATGTTCTCTTTTAAGAATTTAATAATTGTTTGATGATCATTGCTCCGGCAAGGAATCACTTCGACCCATTTAGTGACATAATCCACTGCTAGCAGAATGTATAAATTCTCAAAGGATTGGGGGAATGGTCCCATGAAATCGATGACCCAACAATCAAATTCTTCAATGATCAGAATGCGGTTCAAAGGCGTCATATTTTGACGGGACAATGGTTACAAGCTTTGCAAAACTCATGAGTGTCCCTGAACATAGTGGGCCAGTAAAACCCACACTGTAGAATCTTGGCCGTGGTCATTTTATCAGAAAAGTGACCACCACAGGCCTGAGAGTAGCAGAAGGAGATGACACTTTGGTGTTCATTGTCTGGCACAAATCTCCTTAAGATTTGGTCTAGCCAATATTTAAACAAATATGGATCATCTCAGAAGAACTTACGAATCTCGGCGAAGAATTTTTTCTTATCTTGTGCAGTCCAATGTGTCAGCGTGAAACTTGTGCCAAGATAATTAGCAATATCAGCAAAACCAAGGTGAATGGGAGAATTTGAGCAATTGTTCGTCAGGGAACATGTCATTTATATGTATTGTCTCAAGGAAATTAGAGAGATCAAGGCAGGAAAGATGGTCAACCACTACATTCTCTACTCCCTTTTTATCTTTTATTTCCAAATCAAATTCTTGGAGTCGGAGGATCCATCTTATCAGGGGGGCTTAGCATCATTATTAGAAAGAAGATACTTGAGTGTCGCATGATCTGTGTAAATAACGATCGATCTTGGATCCGATCAAGTAGGACATAAACTTGTCCAAAGCAAACGCTACGGCTAAGAGTTCCTTTTCCGTAGTCGAGTAATTCACTTGGGCATGATTTAGGGTTTTACTTGCGTAGTGTATAACATAGGGCTTCTTGTTTTTTCTCTAGCCTAAGACCCTAAGAGCATAGTCAGATGCGTCACATATAACTTCAAAAGGAAGGCTCCAATTGGGTGACTGCATGACAGGTATAGTGGTTAACATACCATTGAGCTTAGTAAAAGCTTCCTGACATTGCTCAATCCACTCGAATGGTGCATCCTTTTGAAGTAGATTACATAAAGGACGAGAGAGGTGACTAAAGTCCTTTATGAATCTCCTGTAAAAATCGGCATGTCCTAGGAAGGATTGCACATCTCGTATGTTCTTTGGTGGAGGTAGGTTAGCCATAAGATCAATTTTAGCCTTATCTACCTCAATTCCCTTGGACGAGATGTTGTGTCTAAGGACAATTCCCTTATGAACCATGAAGTGGCACTTCTCCCAATTCAGTACCAAGTTCTTTTCCTCACATCGCTTCAGCACATTTTTCAAAATTTCCAAGCATTCGCTGAAGGATGGACTAAAAGACCGAGAAATCATACATGAAGACCTCTAAATATTGTCTCACCATATCAAAAAAAAATACTCATCATACATCGTTGAAAGGTGGCGGGAGCATTACATAGTCAAAATGGCATCTTTCGGTAAGCAAAGTGTCAAAAGGACATGTGAACGTGGTCTTTTCTTGATCTTCATGGGCTATCTCAATCTGATTGTAGCTCGAATATCCATCAAGGAAACAGTAATAGGAATGACCAGCTAACCTTTCCAAAATTTGATCAATGAAGGGCACAAAAAAGTGGTACTTCCTCGTGACAGTATTCAACTTCATGTAGTTAATACATATTCTCCAACCAGTAGTAACTCTATTTGGCACGAGTTCATTGTTAGCATTGACTACGATGGTGATTCCGGGCTTCTTACGAACCACCTAAGTTGGACTCACCCATTGACTATCGGATATAGGGTATATGATACCCACATCCAATAGTTTAAGAACATTGACCTTAACCACACTACAAAAAAGGGGGTTTTTAGCGACGAAACTTTTAGCGACGAATTTAATTTTCGTCGCTAAAAGCCACTTTTAGCGACGAAATACATTTTCATCGCTAAAAATGAGAATTTAGCGACTAAACTTTTAGCGGCGAAAATTTTCGTCGCTAAAACTAGTGCAGCATGCTTTTAGCGACGAAAATTTTCGCCGTTAAATGCTACACATAATTAACGTCGATGCAGAATAAATTTCATTTAGCTGCGAAAATTTCGCTGCTAAAAATACTTACGAGACTTTTCGCGACGAAAAATTTCGCCGCAAAATATTTCCTAATACTTTTCGGCGAAATATTTCGCGGCTAAAAGTTTTGTACTGTACATGACTTTTAGTGGCGAAAATTATCGCTGCTAAAACTCTTGTAGTGTACAAGACTTTTCACAGCGACAATTTTCGCTGCTAAAACTAAACTAACATATCTTTTGGCGACTAAAAGTATCGTCGCCAAAAATTTTTTTTTAAAAAATTATTTTCCTGTTCAAAATACGTACAATATTCCGGATATACTCCTGTTAACAATATATTCCATCATATTCATCACATACACATTCATATTAATTTAAATCCAAACAACATAAACTTTTAGTGGCGACAATGTTCGTCGCTAAAAAATACTATGCAAGACCTTTACCAGTGAAATTTTTCGCTGCTAAAATATTTTCCAAAAGATATTAGTAGCGAAAAGATTTGCGACAAAATAAATTTTCGAAGACTATTAGCTGCGCACGAAACTAGTTCGCCACTATAAATTTCAATGACTTTAGCAGCGAAAAGTTTCGCTGCAAAAAAAACATTTCCAAGATTTTAGCAGCGAAAGTTATCGCTGCCAAAAACATCTAGGCCTTTTACAGCGAAACTATTCGCCACCAAAAAAATTCCAAGATGTTTTAGCAGCGAAAATGGTCACTGCTAAAAATCCTACATGTTTTTTTATGCGGAGTTTTGAACTGTATATTAAAAAAATAAAAAAAGGCTTTTAAAAAAAAAATCCTAGATGTATATCAGGAATTTTGTGCGGAGCTGTATATCAAAAAAAAAAATAATAATAAAAAAATATAATAATAATAGACTTTTAGCAGCGAATTATTCGCCGCTAAAACATTCCAAGATGCTTTAGCAGCGAAAATTTTCGCTGCTAAATATCCTACATGTTTTTTATCCTACATGCAAAATTTTTGAACTGTATATTATAAAAAAATTAAATAAAAAAAAAAAGACTTAAAAAAAAAATCGTAGATGTATATCGATTATTTTGTGCGGAATATTTTTTTTTTAGTAAAAATACTTTTAGCAGCAAAAGTATTCGTCGCTAAAAAAATTCTTTTCGCTGCTAAAAATTCCAGATGTTTTTTCTCCAGAGTTTTGAACTGTATATTAAAAAAAAAAAAAAAAAAAAAAAGGACTTCCAAAAAATAAATCCTAGATGTATATCCGGAATTTTGAGTTGTATATATATGATATTTTTTTTTAAGACCTTTAGCAGCGAAAATATTCGCCGCCAAAAATTTCGTACTGCTTTTAGCGACGAAAATTTTCGTTGCTAAAAGTCTTTTTTTTTTTTTTAATATACAGTTCGAAATTCCGCACAAAATTCCTGATATACACCTGTTAACATATATTTCATCATATTCATCCTAATATACACCTGTTATATAATATATTTCATCATATTAACATTCACATCCAGCTAAACCCAAAACAAACCAAACCCAAACATAAACTACATTCATCCAAGCACAAACAATATTATCTGCATCACATTCATTCGCGCATAAATACATATAAATTTAACATTAACAAATAAACAAAATCACAAAGATGAAAGCGGAGGTGGTGGGGCATCGGTGGGTAAGCGTGCAGCGAAAGCCTGAAACATCTTCGTCATCCGTAGCTCATGCTCCACTCGCATCTCCTACATCCTCCTCTCATGCTCCTCCCTCTGCCTCCCAACTCCTCCTCCTCCTCCTCCTCTACCTCGCAAGCTGATCCTCTATCCTCCTCTCCTGCTCCTCCCTCTACCTCCCCTCGCCAGCTTCTCCAAATTTAGGTTTAGGTTTAGGTTTCGGTTGAGGTTATAAGTATAGGTTTTGGGATTTGAGAATAGGTTTAGGGTTTAGGGTTTAGGAAATCGGGTTTAGGTTTGGATTTCAAGTTTAAGCTTAGGTTAAGGTTAGGGAGTTGAGATTAGGATTAGGTTAGGTTTAGGTTTAGGGATTTGAGAATACATTTAGGTTTTAGGTTATAGGTTTAGGTTACTGTTAGGTTATAGGTTTAGGTTATAGGTTATAGGTTATAAGTTTAGGTTATAGGTTTAGGTTTTGGTTTTCGGTTTAGGTTAAGGTTATAGGTTTAGGTTCGATTTAGGTTTAAGTTATGGGTTATAGCTTTGGGAATTGAGAATAGGTTAAGGTTAAGGTTTAGGTTTAGGAAACTGGGTTCGGGTTCAGGATCAGGTTTGGGTTTTCAAGTTTAGGTTTAGGTTTAGGTTAGGGAGTTGGGATTAGGATTTGATGTAGGTTTAGGTTGAGGGATTTGAGAATACATTTAGGTTATAGGTTTAAGTTTAGGTTTTAGGTTATAGGTTTTGTTTTGGTTTTGGTTTTGGTTTTGGTTTTAGGTTAAGGTTAGGTATAGGTTTAGGTTATAGGTTATAGCTTTGGGAATTGAGAATAGGTTATGGTTTAGGTTTAGGAAACTGGGTTCGGGTTTGGGATGGGGTTTAGGTTTGGGTTTTCAAGTTTAGGTTTAGGTTTAGGTTAGGGAGTTGAGATTAGGATTTGGTGTAGATTTAGGTTTGGGGATTTGAAAATAGGTAAAGGTTTAAGTTTAGGAAATCGGGTTCGGGTTCTGAATCGGGCTTGGGCTTGGGTTTTTATGATTAAGTTTAGGTTTAGGTTAGGGAGTTGAGATTGGGATTTGGTGTAGGTTTAGGTTTAGGGATTTGAGAATAGGTTAAGGTTAAGGTTTAGCTTTAGGAAATCGGGTTCAGGTTCGGGATCGGGTTTAAGCTTGGGTTTTCAAGTTTAGGTTTAGGTTAGGGAGTTAAGATTGGGATTAGGTGTAGGTATAGGTTTTAGGGATTTGAGAATAGGTTAAGGTTTAGGTATAGGTTAAGGTTTAGGTTTAGGTTTTAGTATATAGTTTTAGGTTTAGGTTATAGGTTATAGGTTAGGTTTTTTGTTTAGGTTGAGGTTATAGGTTTGGTTTAGGTTTAGGTTATAGTTTATTTAGGTTTTTCTTAGGTTGAGGTTATAGGTTTTGGTTTAGGTTATAGGTTTAAGTTTAGGTTTTAGTTTATAGGTTTAGGTTAAGGTTATAGGTTTAGGTTAGGTTTAGGTTTAGGTTATAGGTTATAGGTTATAGCTTTGGGAATTGAGAATATGTTAGGTTGAGGTTTAGGAAACTGAGTTCGGGATCGGGATCGGGTTTAGGTTTGGGTTTTCCAGATTAGGTTTAGGTTTAGGTTAGGGAGTTGTGATTAGGATTTGGTGTAGGTTTAGGTTTAGGGATTTGAGAATACATTTAGGTTTTAGGTTTTAAGTTTAGGTTTTAGCTTATAGGTTTAGGTTATAGGTTTTGGTTTTGGTTTTAGGTTTAGGTTATAGGTTAAGATTATAGGTTATAGCTTTGGGAATTGAGAATAGGTTAAGGTTTAGGTTTAGGTTTAGGAAACTGGGTTCGGGTTCGGGATCGGGTTTAGGTTTGGGTTTTCAAGTTCAGGTTTAGGTTTAGGTTAGGGAGTTGAGATTAGGATTTGGTGTAAGTTTAGGTTGAGGGATTTGAAAATAGGTAAAGGTTTAGGTTTAGGAAATCGGGTTCGGGTTTTGGATCGGGTTTAGGCTTGGGTTTTCATGTTTAGGTTTAGGTTTAGGTTAGGGAGTTGAGATTGGGAGTTTGGTGTAGGTTTAAGTTTAGGGATTTGAGAATAGGTTAAGGTTTAGGGATTGAGAATTGGTTTGGGTTTAGGTTTAGGGATTGGGTTAGGGTTCGGGATCGGGTTTAGGTTTGGGTTTTCAAGTTTAAGCTTAGGTTTAGGTTAGGGAGTTGAGATTAGGATTAGGTGTAGGTTTAGGTTTATGGATTTGAGAGACATTTAGGTTTTTAGGTTTTTCGGGTCTTAGGTTATAGGTTTAAGGTTTAGGATTTAGGTTTAGGTGAATGGTAGGTAATAGGTTATAATTTAGGTTACGGTAATAGGTTGAGGTTTTAGGTCATAGGTTTTGGTTTAGGTTAAGGTTATAAGTTTAGGTTCAGTTTAAGGTTCAGGTTTAGGTTTAATTATAAGGTAAAGGTTTAGGTAATTTAGAATTGGTTTAGGTTTAGGTTTAGAGAATTGGTTTAGTTTAAGGTTCAGGTTCAGGTTTAGGTTATAAGGTCTAGGTTTAGGGATTGAGAATTGGTTTAGGTTCAGGTTTAGGGAATCGGGTTCAGGTTCGGGATCGAGTTTAGGTTTAGGTTAGGGAGTTGATATTGGGATTAGGTGTAGGTTTAAGTTTGGGATTTGAGAATAGGTTAATGTTTAGGTATAGGTTTGGTTTAGGTTATAGGTTAGGTTTTTGGTTTTAGGTTTAGCTTAAGGTTTAGGTTATAGTTTTTTTTGTTAGGTTTAGGTTATAGGTTTTGGTTTAGGTTATAGGTTTAGTTTAGGTTTTAGTTTATAGTTTTTTTGTTTTAGGTTGAGGTTATAGGTTTTTGGTTAGGTTTAGGGCTTTAGTTTTATAGGTTTAGGTTATAAGTTATGGGTTTAGGTTATGGTTTTAGGTTTAAGTTAAGGTTCAGTTACAGGTTTTGGTTTAGGTTAAGGTTATAGGCTTTGGTTTAGGTTAAGTTTAGGTTTTGGGTTTAGGTTAAGGTTATAGGTTTAGGTTATAGGTTATAGGTTTGGTTTAGGTTATAGGTTTAGGTTTAGGTTTAGGTTTAAGTTTAGGTTGGGTTATAGGTTAAAGTATAGGTTTTTGGGATTAGAGAATAGGTTTAGGTTATAAGTATAGGTTTAGGTTGGGGTTTCGGTTAAGGTTTAGGTTTATTTATAAGTATAGGTTTTGGGATTTGGAGAAAAGGTTTAGGTTTAAGTATAGGTTTAGGTTAAAGTTGTAAGTTTAGGTTTAGGGCTATCCGTATAGGTTATATTTTACGTTTTTTGTTTAGGTTTAGGTTTTCCGTATCGTATAAGTTTAGGGATTTTGAAGAGTTTTTTTAAGTTTACAGTTTTTTTCCTTTTCTAATTATCGGTTTTTCGGTTATCGGTATAGTTTATTTTAGATTTATGTTTAGGTTAAGGTTTAGGTTAAGGTTTGGTTAAAGGTTTTGGTTTAGGGTTAGGGGTGTGGTACCTGCAAATACAAATATAAACACGGCCTGTCCAAATGGCCAGGCCCCTCCAATGCTGTCCATAGGAAATGGACAGCTTCATCATGGTCATAACAGCGGTTCCCACCTTCCAGGGACCCCCGCTCATCCGGATAGCTCCGACGCACATCCGGGTCTGCTCCATTAATCTCGAGCAAATACATAAATACGGCCTGTCCAAATGGCCAGGCCCTTCCAATGTTGTCCATAGGAAATGGACAGCTTCATCATGGTCATAACAGCGGTTCCCACCTTCCAGGGACCCCCGCTCTTCCGGATAGCTCCGACGCACATCCGGGTCTGCTCCATCAATATCGAGCAAATACATTTAAAAACAAGGTAGGCATCTATTTTTTTTATGAATGAAAACCAATCTTGAAGACTATTCATCAGACAGTCCCTACAATGGATAGTAGTTAGACATTGAATAATTAACAGCATTAACCACTTCTATTGCATTTTTGCATATACACAAGATTCATAGGCTGAAAATTTGCCATTGAGATAGTGTTTTATGTTCGGTTGGTAGAGACGGACAAGCTCTTTATACCATATGACCTACAGCTGATGAACATTTCAAGTAAATTGTACGAGGTCTACAGTAATCTTAGAAATTAGAAAATTTCCAATTATGTGCATTTCAATCTGAGTTATTTCTCTAATCACGATAGCCTTGGGAGGGTTAATACGAGGGATGAGTTGATTGCAAGAGGCTGATTAAAACTATAGTGGGTTATCTTGCCGGACATAATCATTTCAAGACCAGCAAGATAACCCACTATAGTTTTAATCGGCCTCTTGCAATCAACTCCCTCGTATCAACCCTCTCAAGGCTATCGTCATTAGAGAAATAACTCAGACTGAAATGCACATACTTAGAAATTTTCTAATCTCCAAGATTACTGTAAACCTCGTACAATTTACTTGAAATTTTCATAACGTGAAATAGTACATGAGTGAGAGAAGACAACGTAACCTTTTATATAGAAGCCAGAAATTGATAGGTTGGGATTGTCCTATCGAGGAGATTGTTGGGCGTAGTCCATCTGCTGTTGGGACAAACATGCATGGGTTTGGATTATTGGACCATGGACCCCATCTGTCATTGAAAACCAAGGATTAAAATGGTGTGACAATCTATATGTAGTAAGATATATATATAAATCCCTTGTGTAGTATTTGTGGAGTATGTATTTGTGGATAATGTGTAGTTGTGTACTATCATTTATACAAGAACATGTCTTGACTATACATGGACACACATGCTAAGACATACGTATGTGAGATTGGTGAAGCTAAATTGATTTGGATCACATTAACTCTACACTAATTTGATAGATCATAAACTAAAAATCTACACTAATTTGATCTTCTAACTTCAGATCATTGGAAGTATAATAGATGGTTGAAATGCAGTACAATGATCAAAATTCTGCAAAAAAATGTCCATTAATCAAACTCTACAATAACCAAAACAATCTAGATTTGAGATTCCACTGGACTCTCTGGTAGGCACATTTCTGTGATCCAAGCAATTGGTATCATGGAGCTAATTATAAAAGTCACATCAGCAATAAGAATAATCCTAACCCCTTAATACGTGGTCATGAAAAGATGCTTAAGAGCAGCTACGATCTTCCAATCCAGCGGATTTTTCTTCATAAGCTATCCAAACCCAAACCCATGGGGTCGGCATGCTCGTCACTGGTACAAAGGAAATCACAACTTTCTTATTTAAATCAGGTTGTACCAGAGGAAATCACAACTTTCTTATTTAAATCAGGTTGATATCAGCACTATCAATAATGGTAGATAATTGCATGCCTCCATGAAAGACATTTGGATTGTTCAGATAGTGGGCCATACATGTGAATGTCAAGAAAGTAGAGGCACAACCAGTTTCTACTCATAAAAGGGCATTTTAGGCGTTTAAAGATTATAAGGCCCTAAAGGTCATTGATCCCATGTATCTGCTGGGTTGCAACACAACAATTGGTCTGTTCCAATCATCCCAACTGACGAGCTTACAAATGGACAGCCAACCAAAAATTAGACAGCTTGCTGTAATGCAACACCAAAACATACGTTGGTGAGGGCAATTAGATAGATCAAGACCTTCACAATCCTAGATTGACATTCGAATCAAAGTGGGATACACCTAACCTTGAAACAAAACTGTGGCTTCTCTTGCAAATAGCAACCGTACCATAGTTAAACAGACAGGTGAAATAACGTTTTGCTTGGAGGTTTAAAGCTAGTTATTTCTATTGACTTTGGTGTTTTATGATTGATTGGAGTTCGTTTTCTTTCTTTATGTTTGGAACTCGAAATATTCAAATGTCAAAATTATCGTGTTTTGTGATGAGTTTCTTGTGAAGAAATGATTGTGGGTTTTACATATATTTTAGTTTACTACTGAAATGTGAGTACTTTGAATGGATCCATGAGTTATTTTGAAAAAGGTTTTAATTTTGATTTCTTGAGTTCTCAAGGCAGATTCTGAATTTGAATAGTTGGTTTTGCAGATTTTCGTTCTCATTTTTTATTTTCTGAGTCCTTAGGACATCTCAGATACTGAATTTGGAGAGTTGGTCTTGCATTTTTCTTTTTTGTTATTGTTTTATTGGAGTCCAGTCAGCTCAAATGAGGACTGTTAACCTACAACACGTTGCAAGCTAACGTACAACCCAATTCACCAACCTTTATCCCTTGAAATTATACATAACTGATCACCTACATTCCACAGATGGTGATGATGCATGCTAATATCAAGTGAACAGTCGGTAAGCATAGGCGCTACGTTATATCACATTGACGCCTCAAATTCCTCTACACACTCACCTTTCCTGCTACATGTTCAGCCTATCATGCAACTACTAGTCGTGGAGTAGAATTCATTACTACAAAAGGCTGTAAGTTAACTTATCATGCAACATGGTCTAAGACATCCATACCATGGAAACGGCAGGACTCCCAACTACAATATATACCTGGTACAAAAATTAGCCCTGGGCCGCTCATCAGGTGGGCTAACATGATGGAATAAATTGACAACCGCCTTTCTAAAATCTACTCAGTCCATTAGAAACTGACACGTGTAGTCAACTCTCTATGCATCAGTCAAATGAACCATACCCTAACCAAGGACTCCAAAATTACCAAGTACTCATATTTACTAATATTCTCATTTTTCTATTTTTCAAAAGAATGAGTTCGGACTGCGAAAGTGTCGGCTCCAGCACTCGTACTTTCAGCCCAAACCCTAACCAAGGACTCCAAAATTACCAAGTACTCATAAACATTCATTGCAAGCACTTTTTGTCTATGTGCATGACAACACCATCATTACCTTTAAATCCCATCCAATCCACCCTAATCCGTTCAAATTTGCCGGGACGTGTTCGGTTCGAGGGATTGGAAGGGATGGGAAGGTATAATCCCGGAATTGGCTGGGCGTGCCAAACAAACTGGATATAGCAATCCAGGGATAGAGCAAAATTAGTATTTATTCTAGTTCTAATGCTTGATTATAATGTGTAAGTATTAGAAACACAACCATGTTTATAAAGTCATTGGACAGCCAATTACAATGCTCTCACCAAAGAGTCCATCACGCTACTATAAACATGTTTATAAAAAAATACACATTTGAAATATTTATATTATTTTGGATTTTCTAAATATTTTTTTAAGAATTTTTCAGGTAATTGTTTTTAAACTGTTGTAGCGTTGCAACGGTTGTTATTGCCCCGTATAGGTTGTTATGGCTGATACTCATATCAGTAGCAGTGGTGACCATATACTCCACTCTAACCAATACGAAAACTTTTGCCCTACCCTGATGCATGCCTGTAGGCTTCCCAAAAACGACCATTAGACATCTTTTCTATGCCTAATTTAGATTTAAAGTGTTAAGTTGATGGCGTTTTTTCCATATTAGAATATACATGAGTTTTTATAAGCCCACATGCCTGTGGAGGCTTTCCCATCCACATGCAAGCTCACCTGCCAGTATTACCACTCATGTGAGAGATCTGAGCTTCCCCACTTGGTGGGCCAGATCTTTTGGCCCTAACACTTCATTGACCTATTTATTTGTAATTTTAGCTGCAGGATCATAATCTGTTTTCTCTCAATCAACTTACAGCTATAAATAGGTCAAAAAGCTGATTTGGATGTAGGAAAAACAAAAATATCATTCCGATCCAAAAATATTCCATCCAACACTGACCGTGGGTGTTAAATCCCAAACGTTTCTTGTGGCATGGCCCACCTTAGTTTTGGATCTGTCTCACATTTGGGCTCACATCCCAGGGAGTGGATTCCATACGGACATGTGGTGGGCCCCACAGAGTTTTGGGTTACACAACGAACATGTAAGAAGGTTGCACGCACCTCATGTCCTGCTTTAACACCTCTTCATTAAGGATAACGAGAGCAAAAATCCAGGGATAGGAGGGTAAAATATTATCAAAATCCTCCTTGGAAATGTACAATTATCATTTTCAAAGTTAAAGATTATTATCACACAAAGATGTAATATATTTTCCTACTAGTGGTGGCAAGAATAATGTCATGAAAAGCATCTCAAATGTGAATTTTCAAATGCCATTTTACAGTTGTATGTGAAAAGCAGTTGAAAAGCAGTTGAAAAGCAGGAACCTGTTTTCCCTTGCAATAATGTATCTATTCAAGAATTGGTTGCTAAGGAACTCACCCATGAGGATTGTCCCTTCTGCCCAACCACATGGTGATCCAAAACATTCATCTAGTAGATCCCACTGCGGATGGCTACACGGGCTAATTTGCAAATGATCTTATATTTGTAGAGATTATAATGGTCCCATCACACTATAAGCACAAGCACTCATCTAGCTTGTCACAGGATACATCCACACATGAATAAATGCACAATCACTCATACAAAAAGAAGGAAAGAAAGAAAACCCAATAAACAATTTTTTACTTGTATGTCAAAATCCAACAAATAAACAGAATTCCTGAGCTTCATATTAAGAGAAATTTCTCACTTACAAATGGTCATGTCATTTGAGAGTGGGTGGAAAAAGCAGAATTCCTGAGCTTTGAATCCTTGATCCAACAATAGTGAAACATCTCTTCACAAAACAAAGATATAAAACTTCATAAAAATTTGCGATCAATATACTAAACAAAAACGTAATGCATTGAGAATCAATAAATACACAATATTGCAGAATGCCTGATTTCATCTAAGTTACATCGTAATGGAACCATCTTTTTTTTTTCTGAAAGGTGTAATGGAAGCATCTCTCTAACTATCTAATGACTTAAGACTACTAAGCAAAATTATGAAGTTATTCTAAGTTTCTAACCAAAATCATCAGCCACTTCAACAAATGATACCTGTCGCTACCACTTATTCAATTGCAACGAAACCACCACATAGAAGCAAGGTAAGTTTTGGTAGTTTGAAGAGTGGAATACGAGCAAGAAAAGTGTTATTTTTTTCAAGGATGCATTTGGATGCATGGTTTAATCGAATTACTATTTACTAGTCTATTGAAGTGGAGATAATCAATCACATAGAAATTCCCTTTCTTCACATACATATTGAGGATCTGTCTCCAAATTTTAAGGGTAAAATATTATTATGTATACTAGGAAACATTTAAACTGAATGTTTGCATTTCAATTTGATTGTGCATCCAAAGGCAGCTTAAAAGATCAATGTGAATAAAAGCAACAATGACTATAAAGACAATGATTACAAATCAAAGATAAATCTGATAAAGAATAAAGGGGCAATGCCCAACTTCACAGCTCTCACTGCCCAGACAAGGTGGGCAGGAATTCAACATGTATACTAAAATGCTATCTTTCATACTCTGAAATGGGATTTTCAAAATCCATTTCAATTGTGTCAGGATACTTATTTGCACTGATAGAGGTGTCCACTAACTGTCGGTGCACATGATCTTCTCCTCAAGAACAAATCACATGAAAGCACGAAAAAAAAATAAAAATTATAATAATAATAGTAATAAAATTGTTCATCTAGAATCCTAGATATACCCTACGGAGGAAATTTTGCAATGTTCAATCAAGCACCTTACTCAGCCAATGAGTTACATAGACAGCATACCTTCTGGTGACCCAAACCGTTCATATGATATGTCATGTTGTGGATGGGGTATACAAGGTACCCCAAAAATCTTCCACATCAAATGACCCTGCATGTACCTACAAGTGGATCATTTGTTGTAATCATTCATTTGCAAGCCACCATTAAAAGGCCTGGATCATCTGAAAGGGAAGATTTGTGGTTGGGGCCTCGCCATTAGCCAGACACATGAAAGGCTTAGATTACCAAAAGATGGGCCTCACCTATACCATTTCTAGGATGAATATAGAAGGACATCATTGCTTTTGATTGAGCATCATATCTACCTCCTTTTATTCTGCTTTATAGGCTTTCATTCGATAAAATAGAGCCGTTTCCATCTCCTCATGTACTAGTAAATGAGAACTCAGCTTTTTGCATGTAAATGAGAAGGGGAGATTTATTAGAAAATAAAAATCTCTTTTACACAAGCTATGAAAAAAGACCATTTTACAGATGGATTTGATCAAGTATCCAACAGTCCAAATGCAACTCGTATGCATACACAACATGATGAGTGAACCCTGCTTCATTTTTATTGTATATGATCATTTTCACAATGGGAGCCAGCCTATGCACTGCTCACTGCTCAGATGCTCACTGTTAGGATGGTATGTATGCTCTACTCCTTATTTCATCATACATGAGATTGGATTTCGAAAATCCAAAGATGAATGTCTGCTATAATACATCCATGTGCCCACACATGCCAAAGAACAGCCACCAGCAAGAGGCACCACTTGGATTGCAACCATATGATTGCAACCGGATCATGATAAGAACACCTCCCATTCCGAATCGAGGGGGTTCCAAATCCACGCTCCCAAACAGTCCCTTAGGGTCAATTGGCACCGTGGATTCTAATCACGGGGGTTTCGAATCCAGGGGGTTTCTAATCATGGGGGTTCCGAATCCAGGGGGTTTCCAATCATGGGGCCCACTGCCAAACATGGAGTGATTTCGGCACAGGACCAATTGCAATTCCACCCCACCTAATCCCTTCTAATCCCACTGCCCAAACACGCCCTAAATCCCCAAATCCTTGAGTACTTCAAACCCCAAATCCCTAAATCGATATTGAGAGAGAGAGAGAGAGATACCTCACTGTCGTGAATGACCTGCAACCGAGCTTCAGAGAGAGAGAGAGCGGGAGAGAGAGCGCGTGCGTGGGTAGGGCGTTCGGCAACGGACCGCAAGAGAGATCAGAGAGAGACAGAGAGAGGGAGGAGGGAGAGGATGCGAGAGAGAGACAGAGATAGGATCGTATAGAGAGATCAGAGAGAGAAGAAGAGAGAGTTAGAGAGCGAGAGGAGGGAGAAGGCACGACAGAGAGAGAGAGAGAGAGAGAGAGAGAGAGAGAGAGTCTCACGGGCGGTATGGCCTTCAACAGGTTGAGTAGCTTCTTGGCTACTGGAGTGACGTCAACCCAGAAATGTGGGCCCCACTGTGATGTATGTGTTGTATCCACACCGTCCATCCAGTTTGAGATATTATTTTAGGTCATGAGCCAAATAATGAGGCAGATAAAAAGATGTAGTGGACCCCACCACAGAAAACAGTGGGGAGAGTGATTCCCACCGTTGAAACTATCGTAATGCTCATCGTAATGTTTATTTGAAATCTCCACAGTGGGGAGAGTAGTGTGGGCCCCACCATGAGGTATATCAAACATCTACCCCATCAGTCAGATGCACCATTCTATGGTGGGCCCAGGGATTAAAAATCAAGTCAATCTGTGATAATTGTGGGCCACACCACATACAAAAGTTGAGAAGGGTTACCCTCCATTAAAACATTCATAATTATTTGGTAATAAACAAGTATTGTAAGTTTGAGGTAATTCGTGCAAGACGTGCACTTTTGTAGATGTCTTATTATTATATATTTTTGTGCAAACACCCATTAAACTAATTCAGTAGCAGTCCACTCAACAAGCAATCAGGGTTATGTCTTGGCCTAAGGACAGGTGGCACTGATAGTGTCATTTAATTTTAACAAGTGCGGCAACACTTGCAATTCTATGCCATGGGTGAAAATTGAATTTCCTAACATCTGTGTCTTCAGGAAGTTCCCTGGATCATGCCCTAAAATGAGCTCTCAACACAAATGGACCGTATGCAGTCACAAACATCACAGTGGGCCCCACAGTCAGGGCCTCGGTGGATCCAGGGTCTCACTTCGCATGATTAGTTGGATCATAGTGGGCTTGTATGACCTAATTATATATATATATATATATATATATATATATATATATATATATATATATATATATATATATATATATATATATATAGGGAAAAGGTACAATGAGGTCGAGCGTATTACGGTCGTTCATGAGGTTGAGCTGTGTGGGCTCCACCGTGATTCCTTTCGAACATCAACACCGTCCACCAGCTGCACCATTCCATCGTGGGCCTAGACGGCCCAAAATCAGCCATTGCTTTCTCGTGTGGTTCACTTGAGCTTCGAATCTGCTTCATTTTTAAGCTCATACCTTGAGATGATCTTTCAAAATGGATGAACCGTATGGATATAAAACATACATCATGGTGGGCCCATAGAGCTTCGAATCTGCTTCATTTTTATTTCTCCATAATCTATGCGTGTGACACTATGAATAAATTAGATGACAAATACACATCACTGTAACCCTATAAAGGTTTTAATAGTAGACGTGATTATCCCCTCTGATTCCTGTAGTGCGGTCCACTTGAGCTATGCATATTTAACAATTTTGGGCTCATGCGTGGTGACCAAGATATATCAAGGATGTATTGAGTCCATATAAATGGACTTGAAAAATCCACTTTGTCTATTTATTTTTAAATACTAAAATAAGAATTTAAAAATCAGGCAGATCCAAAACTCAAATGTGCCTCCTCAAATGAAACAGTGGAACGGAATTTTCCACCATTGAAACTTTCCTGAAACCGATCATAACATTTATATATAAACCAAACCACTCGTAAGGTTATTACCACTCAAATAAACTGTAGGCACAAATATCACCCTGATACAAAACTTCCGTCACCACATACATTCAGTCCCCACTGTTTGGTGCGGTATGGCCCACGTGAGTTTTGCTTATTTTAGAATAATGTCCTACTATGATCTTGCAAAATAGATGGACGGAGTAGATTTGTCACTGACATCCCTGTGGGCCCCACACAAGGCTATGCACAGGAATATCTCTGTGCCGAGGTGGTAGGCAATCCGCTTTGCTTTCGCTTCCATGAGCTGCATGAGCTGAATCAAGTAACGAATGGTGTGACGTCATACAAAATCATGGTTATTCTTAAAAAAAATTGTGAGCTTACAGTAACTCAGGCTACAACCCTTGCATATGATCATTTTAGCCATAAAAATACATATTAATTACTTGATGATGTATAGCATTCAGGAGCCCAGGCTATCTCCATTATTATGATACAGTGGAAGAGTGTAACGGATGATGCTCAAATATATTGCCTTTTCAAGCAAAAGAAAAAGATTTGAGCACGTATAAATTACTTAAAAAAAAAAATAGAGATTAGGTGACATACAAGTAATACAAACTAATTAAACTGTCAAAATGATGGGACCCATTATAGATTTGTCATGAACAAAACGTTCATCTCATTTGGTTTTTAATTGGTGGACATTTTAACAAAAAAGAGTCTTGTGTATCAAGAGAAGTTAGAATTAATGTTTATACCAATCTGATTTTGTGACTTGTCCATAGTGTAAGATTTCTGAGTTACCAACTATCAATACATACTAAGAGTATATTAAGTAATGCCCAGATTTATTTGTCCTGAAATTAGGCTGGCAGAACAACTTTCGCGATCTAATAACTCGCAGATTACCAAACTAAAAATTAGTAGAATTCGCAAGGGGAGTTATTTGATAATCTGGGAGAGTGTGTTACTTGATACACTGGTACTAAGATATTGCCAACTTATCATATAATAGCTTAAAGCAAGCTATCCAATTTTTGGGAGCCAATCTAGATAATTGATCATCGAAATTTCAGTTTGATCAAACAATCATAACCACCGATTAATGGCCATTTGTTTTCTGAATTCGGACCGTTGATGTTTTTCGTTCTGACTGTTAATTTAAAGTCCAACAATGTTTTTCATTCTGACTGTTAATTTAAAGTCCAACAATGTTTTTCATTCAGGTCCGTCTAAATGTATGGACCCACTTTTTTGACTGTTTAATTTGCGTTACTTAGACGATAGATTTGTGGACCACATCTCGGCGGGCCCAAAAAATAATTCAAGAATGTTTTAATGGAGGGTAACCCCTCTCAACTTGGAAATGTGGTGTGGCCCATACAAGTCATAGATTGATTTGATTTTTAATCCCTGGGCCCACCATGGGATGGTGCATCCGACTGATGGGGTAGATGTCTGACACGCATCATGGTGGGGCCCACAGAGCTAGATCCCACTGCGTCCAAAATTTGGGCGGGCGCCCAAATACAGACGCCCGCCCAAAAATCACGCCCAATTCGCTCAAATCCCTAACCCCCCCCTCTCTCTCTCTCTCTCCGATCCCAAACCCTACCAGACCCCGATCTTCCTCCCTCTCTCTATTCGATCCCCTCTCTCTCTCTCTCTCTCTCTCTCTCTCTCTCTCTCTCTCTCTCCCCCTAACCCTACCAGACCCCGATCTTCCTCCTCTCTCTATTCGATCCCCACTCTCTCTCTCTCTCTCTCTCTCTCTCTCTCTCTCTCTCTCTCTCTCTCGCTCTCTCTCCTCTGTTCCCCAATCTCGTGCTACCTCTCCGTTTCCCACTCCATCTCCCTCTCCCTGTCTCGTGCTACCTCTTCCTCTCCAGCTCCCTCTCCCTGTGTCGTGCTCCCTATCCCTCTATCAGATTCACCACCTCTCAGACCCAGAGGACCCTTCATCATCTCGATTGGAGCTACAAAGTGACTTGTCTCGGTGCCTGATCCGCGGACTACTGGTTTCCCTCTTTGTTGCTGGATTGAGAGGCGCCATTGCAAGAACTTCAAGGAAAAAAAGGTATATCCCTGGACCCAGGTCATGAACTGATCTGTATTGTCATGAACTGATCTGTCTCCAAATTTTGTTGGTAAGTTTGTACTTGTTTGGCTAAGGCGTAGTGTGGGGCGTGTCTATGTTGGCATGTTAGTGGTATGTGACATGCAAGTATTGATGGGCACTCATCTACTTGTGCAGCCAACTATTCAATCATGACCTTTTATATGTGTGTGCACGCCTCATGCTTGTCAATATGTCTATCAACTACCCCTCTATACCCCCTTTTGCTTCGATGCTGTTTGGGGGTGGGCATGTCATAGTTGAGCTGGCAATTAGTGCTAGGTGGGGATTGTGTTGGTATGCAAGGGTAGTTAATGCCAGCCTATGCCATGGCTGGTTCTAGAGCCATGGTAAAGGGGAAGGTTGATGTCTTGTGAGCAGCCAATCATACAACTTTTGCATATCTACCATTTAAAGGCCAACCCCAAATTGCAGAGAGAGGGCTAAGAATATGATGATGAGATGATGGTGGTGGTTCATCTTGATACATTATGATTTCATTATTCAATCATGTCATGGTTTGTCTAGATGTCCTTTAAAAAAATGCTAACAATTGTAATCCATCGACGGTTTCATCGTAGATTTTCCGGTTTATTTGATCTTTTTCATTAGAGACCATGGGTGCTTCCCATTTTTCATATGGGTCATGGGTGCTATTAGGCAAGCTGCACCTTACCTAATGTACGCAATTTTGTACTATCCAAATTGTGGACCCAAATTCAATGGAGCATAAGCCGAAAATCACACTTATTAGACAATCTTATTTGTTAACCATGTGATTTCACCTGTTGAACTTGGACTGCTGACCATTTTCCTTTTAGACGCACATTTGCAGCAATTTGGCTGTTATGATTGTCCAGTCAGTGTGATTTGTCCATGCTCTATCCATGTCATTATCCTATGCACATGTAGGGGTCATAGTAGCCAACGTTCACAATATCAGTATTGGAGCATGTATAGGTTGGCTCCATACCTGAAACACATTCATCCATTTCATCGTGTAAGCATGAGAAATTAAAGCCTGCTTATATCCGTGCATTAAAAGGTGATCAAATGCTAATCAAAGTACAAAAGGAAGTTGAAGTCATCAAATCATCTATGCAGGATTATACCCTATCTTTGATATCCACAAAATTTGTTGTAGATGAGGTAAAAGGTTGTCAAAATCACCAATCCAAATATCATGACAGTAGAGGAAGGAGGTGATTTGTAAAAGAAGTCAAGACAAGAAAGAATAGGATTTTCTTCTATTTCAATTTTGCCAACGTATGTTATTGAGTTGAGGATCAAAGTAGAGATCTGGAAGATTAAAACAGAATACAAGCACAGTCAAATGGAAGACAATCCCGCCAATACATATAGCAACTTTCCAAAAGTTTAAAATGCTTGTGGCGAGATTTGAGGTGATTAATTTTGACATCAAAATGATTGTTCAAATGGGTGATTGGAATTTCAACAAGCTGTATGTGTTCAATGAGGCGGCAAGCCGGCAACCAAACAAAGCTATTTTCAGCAAAAGCATCAATGAGGCAAAAGAGGTCACATGCAGCCTGAGGAAATTCGTTCCCATGGGGGTTGGAATATTTGAATCTTTTTTGGTTGGTGAAATAGAGGGAATAGTATTTTGGAGTATTTGTATCTCGGATAATTTAGTTGTTAGCAAGGGATAAGAGTAAGAATAGTTAGGTAAAAGTATCATTTTGGGTTGTTTGATTAGGTAAGTATTACAATCAGCTGGTTTGAATTCTTATTCGAAATATGCTAAGGTTATAATTTGTAAATTTATGGAGGCTTTCCCCCTCGAAGTGGCTCACTGGTAACATTTATTTTTGTTTATTTTATACTTCTACTTTGTTGCCCTTAGAGCAGCATCACAATAGCCAGCCTAATTTCAGAGGGCTCATAATGAAGCCTTGTGCAGTCTTGGAATTTAGATCAGGCCCTAATAGGGGCCTCAATCTAGTTCAAACAACCCTTCAAGGAAGCTAAATAGTATAGTTGAAGGTATGGAGGCTATAGGATACCCTAATGACCATGATGAAAAAGGAAACATAATTGAAAAACAAAAAAACAAAAAAAAAAACAAAATCAATGGCTTGATTTGCCTATGAAGAGAAGTATAGAGAGAAATTCACATGTCAAGAACAAAGAGGAAACTTGCATAGCTCCACACTCTCTAAACTTCTAGTCATATATATGAATGTGTGTATATTTATACATGTTTCATTTAGATTAACTCTTTCACAATAGATTAAACAAAGAAATACTAAGATTAATTATAACTTCTTGATGAATCAAACATTAATGTCCACATGCATCTACTTCATGTCAGTTGGGCCCTCGCAGATTAGATTATCATACCCATCCCATCTATGACTCTTATCTTGGATTGTTCTTTATTCTCTCCCTATTATTTATTTTTAGGCCATTGATCCAAAGTTTGAATCATTTGACCTGGAAAAAAAAATAAAAAAATTTAGGCACCATCCATCAACTGTGGGTTCCCTAGATCAACTGTCATGATTAGTAAACCATGGTCCAACATGTATAAAATGGTGCACTGGGACATTATTCATGTTCTGAGGACCCTACAAATCTTTATCTATGTCGATCTCAACCATACATTCAATCTATTCTGGCTATCCATTTTACTAAAATAACTAGCTCAAGTTCGTAAAACATCTTTGAAATGATGAAATGAAATGAAATAGTTCAAATAAATGTTATAAAGGAGTAGTGACTACTGAAATAGTTCAAATAAAATGTGGCCCACACGCTCTGTTACTAATGCAGCTTATATTGTTCCATGGTCATCTGTTGCCTATAATTGTCATTACAAACCTTCATGAGCTTGTATATTACAGTTGTTTGCCTTAAATTCGTATTGTGATTAGTTAGTTTATAGTTGTGACTTGTAATTTATAGATTTGTAAGTTAGATAATTAGTTACTCGTTTGAGGATTTCTATGGGGCCATACATAGATATGGTGTGTTTTTGGTGGCATAGAAATCGCTCAAATTGTCCCATTTTGGACAGTTCAAGGTTAGATGGAAGGTATATGCTTTCATATAATCTATTTAAATGTTCATGCCTGATCCGCGGTCCATCTCCTCGTTTCTCTCAAGATATGTTTCTTCCGTTCCGTATTCAATGTCAAATATCTTCACATTGTTTTAGATATTTGGCATCGGAATGTAACGTAAGATCAACTTATCTGGAGAGGCATGGGGAGATGCTGCCGGATTTTCGGCGTGGACGGTTAAATGGGAATATGAAAGTATTACAATCTATCCAACCTTGGATGAGTAACTAATTTAGGATTTAATTGTATTAGCTTAGAATTGATAGAGCAGACTTGGATGTGCGTCGGAGCTATCCGGAAGAGCGGGGGTCCCTGGAAGGTGGGAACCGCTGTTTTGACCATGGTGAAGTTGTCCATTTCCTATGGACAGCATTGGAGGGGCCTGGCCATTTGGACAGGCCGTGTTTATATTTGTATTTGCTCGAGATTAATGGAGCAGACCCGGACGTGCGTCGGAGCTATCCGGAAGAGCGGGGGTCCCTGGAAGGTGGGAACCGTTGTTATGACCATGATGAAGCTGTCCATTTCCTATGGACAGCATTGGAGGGGCCTGGCCATTTGGACAGGCCGTGCTTATATCTGTATTTGCTCGAGATTAATGGAGCAGACCCGGATGTGCGTCGGAGCTATCCGGAAGAGCGGGGGTCCCTGGAAGGTGGGAACCGCTGTTATGACCATGGTGAAGCTGTCCATTTCCTATGGACAGCATTGGAAGGGCCTGGCCATTTGGACAGGCCGTGTTTATATCTGTATTTGCAGGGACCACACTCTTAACCTAAACCTATAACCCCAAACCTATAACCTAAACCCATTCTCAATTCCCTAAGCCTATAACCTATAACCTATAACCTAACCCTAACCCTAACCCTAAACCAAAAACCTTTAACCTTAACCTTAACCTTAACCTTAACCTATAACATATACTTATAATCTTAACCTAAAGTTATAACCTTAACCTAAACACAAATCTCAACTTGTAACCTATAACCCAACCTATAAACCTATAACCCAACCTATAAATCTTAACCTATTACCCAACCTATAAACCTATACTTGTAACCTAAACCTATACCTATAAACCTATAACCTACTTAACCTATAACCTAACCTAAACTTTAATACCTAAACCTAAAACCTAAGCCTATAGCCTATTACCTAAACCTATAAAACCTAAACCTACTAAAACCTAAACCTAAACATAGACCTATAACCTAAACCAAAACATAAACCTTAAGAAACCAAAACCAAACCTAAACCTAAAACATACTAAACCAAAACCAAAACCAAAACCTATAACCTAAACCAAACCAAAACCTATAACCTAAACCTAAACCTAAACCTAAACCTAAAACCTAAACCTAAGCCTACACCTACTCCCAATCTCAACCCCTACCCTAAACCTAAGCCTAAACATGAAAACCCAAGCCTAAACCCGATCCCGAACCCCAACCCGATTTCCTAAACCTAAACCTAAACCTATTCTCAATTCCCTAAACCTAAACATACACCTAAACCCAATCTCAACTCCCTACCCTAAACCTAAGCCTAAACATGAAAACCCAAGCCTAAACCCGATCCCGAATCCCAACCCGATTTCCTAAACCTAAACCTTTACCTATTCTCAATTCCCTAAACCTAAACATACACCTAAACCCAATCTCAACTCCCTATCCTAAACCTAAGCCTAAACATGAAAACCCAAGCCTAAACCCGATCCTGAACCCCAACCCGATTTCCAATGCCTAAACCTTAACCTATTCTCAATTCCCAAAGCTATAACCTGTAACCTAAACTAAACCTAATCCCAACCTATAACCTAAACCTCTAACCTTAACCTATGACCTAAACTTATAACCTTAACCTTATCCTAAAACCAAGCCTAAACCTATTACCTAAACCTTAACCTATTCTCAAATCCCTAAACCTAAACCTACACCTAATCCCTATCTCAACTCCCTACCCTAAACTTAAGCCTAAACATGAAAACCCAAGCCTAAACCCGATCCCGAACCCCAACCCGATTTCCTATGCCTAAACCTTAACCTATTCTCATTTCCCAAAGCTATAACCTATAACCAAAACCTATAACCTAAACCTATAACCTTAACCTATAACCTAAACTTATAACCTTAACCTATCCTAAAACCTAAACCTACACCTATTACCTAAACCTAACCTATTCTCAAATCCCTAAACCTAAGCCTACACCTACTCCCAATCTCAACCCCCTACCCTAAACCTAAGCCTAAACATGAAAACCCAAGCCTAAACCCGATCCCGAACCCCAACCCGATTTCCTAAACCTAAACCTAAACCTATTCTCAATTCCCTAAACCTAAACATATACCTAAACCCATCTCAACTCCTACCCTAACCTAAGCCTAAACATGAAAACCCAAGCCTAAACCCGATCCGAATCCCAACCCGATTTCCTAAACCTAAACCTTACCTATTCTCAATTCCCTAAACCTAAACATACACCTAAACCATCTCAACTCCCTATCCTAAACTAAGCCTAAACATGAAAACCCAAGCCTAAACCCGATCCTGAACCCAAACCCGATTTCCAATGCCTAAACCTTAACCTATTCTCAATTCCCAAGCTATAACCTGTAACCTAAACCTAAACCTAATCCCAACCTATAACCTAAACCTAACCTTAACCTATGACCTAAACGTATAACCTTAACCTTATCCTAAAACCAAAGCCTAAACCTATTACCTAAACCTTAACCTATCTCAAATCCCTAAACCTAAACCTACACCTAATCCCTATCTCAACTCCCTACCCTAAACTTAAGCCTAAACATGAAAACCCAAGCCTAAACCCGATCCTGAACCCCAACCCGATTTCCAATGCCTAAACCTTAACCTATTCTCAATTCCCAAAGCTATAACCTGTAACCTAAACCTAAACCTAACCAAAACCTATAACCTAAACCGTAACCTTAACCTATAACCTAAACTTATAACCTAACCTTATCCTAAAACCAAAACCTACACCTATTACCTAAACCTTAACCTATTCTCAAATCCCTAAACCTAAACCTACACCTAATCCCTATCTCAACTCCTACCCTAAACTTAAGCCTAAACATGAAAACCAAGCCTAAACCCGATCCTGAACCCCAACCCGATTTCCATGCCTAACCTTAACCTATTCTCAATTCCCAAAGCTATAACCTGTAACTAAACCTAAAACCTAACCAAAACCTATAACCTTAACCTAGAACCAACTTATAACCTTAACCTATCCGAAAAACCAAAACCTACACCTATTACCTAAACCTTAACCTATTCTCAAATCCCTAAACCTAAACCTACACCTAATCCCTATCTCAACTCCCTACCCTAAACCTAAGCCTAAACATGAAAATCGAAGCCTAAACCCGATCCCGAACCCCAACCCGATTTCCTATGCCTAAACCTTAACCTATTCTCATTTCCCAAAGCTATAACCTATAACCTATAACCAAAACCTATAACCTTAACCTATAACCTAAACTTATAACCTTAACCTTATCCTAAAACCTAAACCTACACCTATTACCTAAACCTAAACCTATTCTCAAATCCCTAAACCTAAACCTACACCTAATCCCAATCTCATCTCCCTACCCTAAACCTAAGCCTAAACATGAAAATCGAAGCCTAAACCGATCCCGAACCCCAACCCGATTTCCTATGCCTAAACCTTAACCTATTCTCAATTCCCAAAGTTATAACCTAAACCTAACCTAAACCTATAACCTTATCCTATAACCTAAACTTATAACCTTAACCTTATCCTAAAACCAAAACCAAAACCTATAACCTAAGCCTATACCTACACCTAAACATTAACCTATTCTCAAATCCCTAAACCTAAACCTACACCTAATCCTAATCTCAAATCCCTAATATCAACCTAAGTTTAAACTTGAAAACCAAAATCTAAACCCAATCCCGAACCCCAACCCGATTCCTTAAACCTAAACCTAAACCAATTCTCAATTACCTAAACCTATACCTTATAACCTAAACCTAAACCTGAATCCTAAACTAAACCTAAACCCGATCCCAAACTCGAACCCGAACCTAAATCTCTAAACCTAAACCTATAACCTAAACCTAAAACTGATTTCCTGAAACCTAAACCTATATCTTTTAAACCCTAACCTAACCCTATAACCCTATAACCCATAACCTATAACCTAAACACAAATCCCTAAACCTTAACCTATAATCCAACCTAAACCTATACTTAAAACCTAAAACTATTCTCAAATCCCAAAACCTATAACCTGAACCTAACCTTTTCCTAAACCTATAACGGAAGAGAACCTAACCTTTCCCTAAACCTATAACCTACACTTATAACCTAAACCTATACCTTAACCTTAACCTATAACCTATACTTACAACCTTAACCTAAACTTGTAACCTTAACCTAAACTAAAGTCTCTAAAACTAAACCTATAACATAAAGTTATAACCTAAACTATACCTATTATCATATCCTCCACATATACTATAACCTAAACCTATAACTTAGCATAATCTTAAAGCTATTTCCATACACTGACTTTAGTCTTTTCATTGTAGACATGGATAAGAGTTGGATGCGAGCTAAGAACAGGTTTGGCCCAGAGTATAAACAAGGGGTTGAAGAGTTCATGGTATTTGCGCGAAATCGGGCAGATTCAAGGAATAGGATTAGGTGTCCATGTCGAAAATGCAAGAACATGATATTTAAGACTTTAGACAAAGTAGAGGACGATTTGTTCATAGTTGGGATTGACCAGGGTTACACTTGGTGGATCTATCATGGTGAAGATATAACCCATAGAGTTGAGCCTACTGAAGTCATTGCTGATTCAATTGTGCCGGATGACGAGGATGAAGACATTGACGAAATGCAAGATATCATAGGGGATGTGTTTAGGGGAACAACTGCGGATACTGATTTTGCAGCGACAAGCAGTAGCCAAGATATTCCTCCAATGGGTGATGTCGAATCAGAAAAGTTTAGTAGGTTGTTGAGGGATGCGCAACGTCCACTTTATCCGGGGTGTAAGAACTTCTCCAAGTTGAATTTTCTTACAAAGTTACTTCATTTGAAGACAATAAATCGTTGGAGTAACAAATCGTTCAACATGTTGCTAGAGTTGTTGAAAGAAGCATTGCCGGACGGGGAGACATTGCCTAAGTCCTATTACGAGGCAAAATCCTTGATGCGAGACTTGGGCCTTGGATATGAACTCATACATGCATGTATAAATGATTGTTTATTATATCGGAAAGAGCATGAGGATGCTGGAGAGTGTCAAGAATGTGGAGAGTCTAGGTGGAAGTATGGCAAATCCAGGGATAAGAACATCCCGCAAAAGGTGTTAAGGTACTTTCCATTGAAACCAAGATTGCAAAGATTGTTTATGTCTCGTAAGACGGCTGAAGATATGAGATGGCATAAGGAGAAACGCGTTCATGATGATAGTACATTGAGGCACCCTGCGGACTCTGAAGCCTGGCAAAATTTTGACAAGCAACATGACTGGTTTGCAGAGGATTCTCGCAATGTTCGGCTAGGTCTTGCAAGTGATGGTTTTAATCCATTTGGTAATATGAGTAGCTCGTACAGTATGTGGCCAGTGGTACTTATGCCCTACAATTTACCTCCTTGGTTGTGTATGAAGGAGTCATTTTTCATGATGTCATTGCTTATTCCTGGACCCAGGTCACCTGGGAATGACATTGATGTGTACTTGCGACCGTTAGTAGATGAGTTAAACGAGTTGTGGAGTCAAGGTGTACACACGTATGACGCATTTGCAGGGCAGACATTTCGATTGCACGCAGCGGTCTTGTGGACAATAAATGACTTTCCCGCATATGGAAATTTATCTGGGTGGAGCACGAAGGGCAAGTTGGCTTGTCCTACATGTGGTATTGAGACTTGTTCATTGTCATTGAAGCATGGTAGAAAAACGTGTTACATGGGCCATCGTCGCTTCCTTCCGAGCGATCATAGTTGGCGCAGGAAGACGATGATCTTTGATGGCAAACAAGATCATAGGCCACCCCCGAAAGAGCTATCTGGAAAAGATGTGATGCAACAACTGAGTAACATTGGAGAAGTTAGATTTGGTAAGGCATCGCACTTGAAGAAGAGGAAACGTACAACATTGGACTATAACTGGAGGAAGAAGAGCATCTTTTTTGAGTTGCCTTATTGGAGTGATCTGAAATTGCGACACAACTTGGATGTCATGCATATTGAGAAAAATATATGTGACAATGTCTTCGGAACAGTGATGAACATAGAGAAGAAAACAAAAGACAGTTTCAGGGCTCGATTGGATCTACAAGAAATGGGTTTAAGGAAAGAGTTGCACTTGCAACCTTCAGGAAATTCATATACTATACCAGCAGCCTGCTACACGCTGACCAAACTAGAGAGAAAGCGTTTATGTGAATGGTTGAGATCGGTGAAGTTTCCTGATGGGTATGCGTCAAACATATCTCGGCGCGTAAACGTTACGGATTGTAAGGTAACAGGAATGAAAAGTCATGATTGTCACGTTCTTCTGCAACGCCTACTGCCGGTTGCGATTCGTGGATTCCTGAGCAAGGATGTCAGTGCGACGCTGATTGAGCTGGGGATATTCTTTAAGGATTTGTGTTCAAAATCGTTGAATGTGGATGTTATTAAAAGACTGGAGAGGGACATTGCCATAATCCTTTGCAAACTTGAAAGAATATTTCCACCTGCATTTTCGATGTCATGGTACACCTAGCGATTCATTTGCCGCACGAGGCGAAGCTTGCAGGCCCAGTACAATATCGTTGGATGTATCCGATCGAAAGGTGGTAGAACCCGTTGAAAATTTTATTCATTCCATAAACTGCATATATTCATGTTTTCATACGTATAACACAGTGGTTTTGTGTACAGATACCTTCACACACTCAAACAATTTGTGAGGAATAAGGCACGACCGGAGGGGTCGATAGCTGAAGCGTACATTGATAATGAGTGCCTTACATTTTGCTCCATGTATCTTCGTGGCATAGAGACTAGATTCAACCGAGAAGATCGGAATGCCGATGAAGGGCAGGAGGATGAACAAGGACTCATATCTATATTTGCACAAAACGTTCGTCCTTTAGGATCCCCGACGTTTCAGGATATGGACCTTGGGGATCTAGCAAAGGCGCGATGGTATGTGTTGCACAATTGTGAAGAAATAGAGTCATACTTGGAGTAAGTCTTTCCTCGATTATTGTAATTCTTACATACGATGATCTTAATGTTTCTTGCTGACGACGTGCCATTTATGTGTAGTGAACACATAGACGAGATGAAGTCCAACTTCCCCACAAATTATGATCGGATGCATCAGGATCAGTTTCCAGAATGGTTCGCCGAACGTGTAAGATTTCACATTGTATCTCACCACACTTAGAATTTTCGTTGTATTGCACATTTTTCAACCTAACAAAATCACTAAACAATTATATTTTGTACATGATAATAGATAAAGACGTTGCGCACAAGCAATTCTGCAGATGTGTCTGATGCACTATACTCATTGGCGTGTGGCCCTGATAGACGTGTATGTAGATATACAGGTTGTATTGTAAATGGGATTCGGTTCCACACTGAAGAACGTGAGAAGTACAGGACCACGCAAAATAGTGGGGTAGTTGTAAAAGGAACAAATGAGGAGGATGAAATTGACTTTTATGGCATTTTGACTGATATTATTGAGCTGAGTTATTGTACGAGAAAGCGGGTGTACTTATTTAGATGTGATTGGTGGGACATTGGAAATAAGAAGTTGGGAATACAGACTGACAACTACTTTACGAGCGTAAATTTATCTCGAAAGTGGTTTAAGAATGACCCATTTGTCCTCGCCAGTCAGGCTGAACAAGTATTTTACCTCGCTGACACTAAGTTAGGCGGCTCTTGGCACGTGGTGCAGAAAATAAAGCCCAGGAACGTATTTGACGTTCCCGTACCAGAAATTGAAGATAGCGAGGACGGGGGAAATGACACGTCTAGGGTTGAACAAGCATATCAAGAAGACATGCCATCTAGGGATATAGGGACTGATTCAAGTATTGATATTGATGTGGTGCAATTAGACAGAGATGATGTGCCACCTGATCATGTTGATGCCTCATTAATACAAGACATTGTTAGAGATGATACAGGTTTCATTGATGACAATGTTGGAGACTATGAGGAAGAAATACTAATCAGCGATAGTGATGGTGAAGAAGAAATAGCCCTAAGCGATAGTGATATAGACGACGATTATTAAATGTACACATGATTTACATGTCATTTTTCAATTCAAATAATTTATGTATTCCATGAATATGTGAAAATTACAAGTCATGATTAATTCCTTTTATTGACTTGTTTATAATTCACATTTACAGTTGAGACAATTTTTGATCATGTCATCCTCAAACCGGAGCATAGCAGAAGCACGCATCGTACTTCATTAGCTGTTGCAGATGGACGTTTCGGTCCTGTCTTCTTCTGGTAGGGCCATAGAGATACCCGGTCTGGTCGATGAGTGTAGAGTGGATTATATCGACGACGACTCAGACGAAAGATTATACGATCTCAAAAAAATTCTGGAGCTGATGGAGATATATAACCGTGGGAAACGAGATATGGAAGATGCGGCTCTGTCACTTGCACATCTGAACGGAGTCCCGATGGATCAGATTTCTCCTATTGTGACTGTCATGTTGGCTATAAAAATGTCCGATGCTTCACACATGATGACATACACTTCTGAAGCATACGATGACTTACGCAGGGAGTACTTCAGATAGTTTACCTCATAGTTGTTTCGTATTACAACAAATATGTGTATTTAATATACAATGACAATGTGTAATGGAATTTCCAATGGTTATAGATTAAAGTTTACAGTTTTATTATATTATGCTTGCATTATAGTGTAATGGTCTAATCATATTTATTCATCTCTTTGAGCATAAGCACAAATGCATTATACCATTAACACTACTTGTATAATGTTTTAGTATTTTCCACTTGTATTGACATTGTTTAAATTTCGTAGTTCGCACATATTCAGTGATGGCACCAGGTGGGAGAGTACGTCGTTCGCGCACTGGATCTACCCCTTCTACCCGTGATGCGACGGAGCCAGCATCGCCGTCGCATATTGCATCGCAGGCGTCTGATCCCTCAGTCGCGCATACACCAGGCACTGCATGTAAGTTTAGACATATATTTCTTTTAATGATTTCTGTTTATGTTTAGACTTACATAATTCTGTTGCAACAGCGTCGTCGACCAGCCGGCGAGGACGTGGACCCACGCGTGGGTTACTTTTAGAGCGACTTACGCGTGAGGGTAGGGTGACGGTAGAGTTCCCACAGGACTGCATTAGACCTGTTGGGAACAATGCCATGTTGTTTACGTCAGAGATCGGTGTCTTATGCCGATCTTTGATTCCCCCCACTACCCCCCGTTGGAGAGACGTGACAGATGATGTTCGGCAGCTCATCCGTCAGCGTCTTCAGGTAAATTTTAGTCAAATAAAATTTATTTGATAAATGTTCATTTACAGTTAAGTTATTTTCTTAATAAATTTATTGTCTTAATTTATTATTTACGAAACTGTAGGATAAATTTGACTTTGATTTGAGTGTTCCACACATCTCCCATGCCGTCGACGACATGATGAAGGAGCGGTTCAAGGATTACCGCACTAGGTTACACCGGCAGTACAAGCGGTGCGTGAGCCACGAGGAGGCCGTACAGTCCGCACCGCTGCACGTGACCGATGGGGATTGGCGGATACTCTGTGATAGGTTTTCGTCTGATTCTTTTCAGGTAATATTTACATATCTACGATATCTTAGCGTAATAATTAATTTTGCAATTAATAACAATGTATTATGAATAATGTGTTCAGAAAAGGAGCAAAATAAATTCTGACAACAGAGGAAAGTTAGAAGTGAACCATGTAGCTGGTTCAAAGTCATTCGTACGACTTCGTCACGACATGGTAAGAAAGTATTGGTAATTATTACGTTTATATATTCTTTCCATGCATTTATATTAACTCTATCGTCCTTTCGATTGCGCAGCGAGATTCCGTCACTGGCCAGGAGCCCGGACCAGTAGACTTCTACAAAGGGACTCACTGTCGGCAGACGACGGGATCTTGGGTACATCCTAGAGCCAGCGAGATTTGGGTAAAAATCCTTACATTGTATAATTTTATTGCATTAAATTATAATCATGTCATTTATTATGAAAATTCATATGTTTTTATTACAGGAGGAGATGAACACCTTACGCAGTCAGCCCACTCCCGATGGTACTCAGCGGAAGTGAGCCAGAGATCTTGAGTCAGGTGCTTGGCACCCGTTCTGGATATGTGCGTGGGTTTGGCCATGGTGCCAAACTCATGGCACCCGCTAGAGTTGCCTCCAGTCGATCCATCGTCATTGGCGAGAGCGCCGTACGCCGAGCTGATACCGCAGAGAGAGAGGTTCAGCAGCTACGGGTCGTCGTCGATGACATCAAAGATCAGCTGGACAAGCAGAGGGAGGAGCAGGAGAGGAAGATGATGGAGGAGCTGGCGAGGCAGAAGGAGGAGCAGGAGAGGAAGATGATGGAGGAGCTGGCGAGGCAGAGGGAGGAGCAGGAGAGGAAGATGGAGGATCAGCTGGTGAGGCAGAAGGAGGAGCAGGAGAGGAAGATGGAGGATCAACTGGCGAGGCAGAAGGAGGAGCAGGAGAGGATGATGGAGGAGATGCAGGTGGCCCATGAGCGACGGATGATGCAGATGTTAGAGGCTTTCACTGCACGCTTACCTACCGATGCTCCACCACCTCCGCCTTCATCTTTATGATTTTTTTGTATGTTTGTTTATTATGTTAAGTTTATATGTATTAATGCGTGAATGAACGTGTTTGAATGAATGCAGTTTATGTTTGGGTTTGGGTTTAGCTAGATGTGAATGTGAATATGAATATGATGAAATATATTATATAACAGGTGTATGTTATGATGAACATGATGATATATTGTTAACAGGTGTTTATCAGGAAATTTGTGCAGAATTTTAGGCTGTATAGTGAAAAAAAAAAGACTTTTAGCAACGAAACTTTTCGTTGCTAAAAGTGGAACAATTTTTTTAGCAGCGAAAATATTCGCTGCTAAAAGTCTTCCAAATTTTTGGGCAGCGAAACTTTTCGATGCCAAAAATTCTTGGAAATTTATTTGGCGGCGAATATTTTCGCTGCGACAAACTTAATTTTTGTTGCTAACGTTTTTTGGCGGCGAAAATATTCGCTGCTAAAAGTTATGGTGTTTTTCTGGCGGCGAAAATTTTCGCTGCCAAAAGTCTTTAATTTATTTTGGCGTCGAAACTTTTCGATGCCAAATATTCTTGAAAATTTATTTGGCGTCGAAAAGGTTCGCTGCGATAAACTTAATTTTGTTGGAAAATAGTGTTTGCGTCGAAAAGTTTCGCTGCTAAAGGCATCTTAAAACGTCCTTGATATGTTTTGGCGGCGAAAATTGTCGCTGCTAAAAGTTATGGTGTGTGTTTTGGCGGCGAAAATTTTTGCTGCTAAAAGTGTTCGGAGTTTTTTTGGCAGCGAAATTTTTCGCTGCTAAAGGTCTAGGAAATTTTTTTTGGCGTCAAAAATTTTCGTCGCTAAAAGTCTTTCATTTAGCGACAATTTTTATTTTTTGCTGATGAAAGCCTTGTACGTCGGTCTTGTAGCGACGAATTTAGCGGCGAAAATTTTCGTCGCTAAATAGTTTTAGCTGCGAAAATGTGACTTTTAGCGACGAAAATTTTCGCTGCTAAAAGTGGTATTTCTTGTAGTGCCATTTCTTATTTCTAATGTTGTGTGGGCCTTGGGCCTTGATCCGTAATCAATTAGAGATGGGCTACCTCTTGGGGACCAATTGTGGTTGGATGTCCACATTGGTGGCCCTAAGGTAGGCCCATGGGCTTCTATGGGTGGTTAAAGGCCCACCATAGACCCTTTCTAGGCTCGTTTCATCTATTTAGGCCCATATCATTGTTCTCCTTAGTCTCATGGGGCTACCCCAGGTATATGGGCCCCCACTAGAGGTTGTATTCCTTATGAGGAATTGGTTAAGTACCTAGACCCTTCATGGTTAGGTAGAGAGTTCATCTTCACTTCATTGGCACCCCTATTCATCTTCATGGCCCACTCCCATACGCATCATATGCATGCTTGGTTGAGGTATTATTGGCCATGGTTGTGTCATTGTGTAGGACATGTTGGTATCTCCCTGAGAGATGGATGCTTGGGACTGATGCATGGGTGATTGTGTGATTCATGCATCTGGCATTGCATAGCTTATGGAAATCCGCCCTTACTTCATCAGGGCCTTGCCTCCATAGGGGTATTTGTGGATGGTTGTATGTGTGGACACCGGAAATATTATTGAGCATACCGGGTGCATAGGATGCCCATGGGTGAAATTCTCAAAACTTCCATGGTACCAAGGATCTGCTCCAACGCCGTGATCAGGTGGAATATATGAACGCACGAGGGCCTTATACCATTAGGCCGCGTCTCCCACTGTCGTGTAGTCGGTTGGATAGGGATGTGCCCTTACCTGCCTGATGTGAGGAGGCATTGCTAGGCTGAGTCTGACCAGCTCGTAAATAGGTTCGCTACCTTCAGGCCTTGTTGGTGATTGGCTGTCCGCAGGCGGGTAGTGAGGTCTCTTACGCTCGTTTGACTGTGTGGGGTCTGTAGAGCGGCAGTCATTCAGCAGTGTAATGGACCCCGGTGATTTCCTTATGATCGGAAATGTACATGACTTGTGGTTTGTATATAAACACTGACATTACTTGCATTGCATTAGCATTGGTTGTACAAGACCCTTCATGCATTACCTTGGCATGACACCGAGTACTCATTGCATCTTATTCATGATAAGCCTGGGTAAGGCTAGTGATATCCTGATTGACCATGCTTCTCTCCTTGTATCTCCTACTACTCTTCTGTGCACCATTATCACACACCTACACCACCCTCTAAGCTTCTATAAGCTTATGCACGATTGATGCGTGCAGGATACTCTAGGCAGGCGACACAGCAGTAGAGCATGGAGTAGAGCTGAGCATTTGAGGACTCCAGTATTGCTGACCTTTCTCTCTTTTCCTTTTATCTCATGTATGTCCTTTTGGACCTTATGGATGATTGTAAAAGTTCAAATTTATAGTGGATTTTGCGATGTGTGCCTTTGTTATTCTCAGATGTTCTTGCTGTGATCTTGGGTATGTTCATATTGGAATGATTATACTGTTATGAAAATCCTCCTTGTAGGATCCCAGGATCGGAACCTGCCTCAGGAGCCGAGAATGGGGTACTATGGAGGCTGTTGCGTTCAGAACCGGTCATCGGAATCCTTGTGAGTCCGGTTACTGAGTCTGGGGCGTGACAATGTGCATGGGCTTGGCCGTGGTGTTAAGCTCATGACACCCACTAGAGTTGCCTCCAGCCGATCCATCGTCGTTGGCGACAGCGCCAGCTGACATTGTAGAGAGAGAGGTTCAGCAGCTACGGGTCGTCGTCCATGACATCAGAGAGCAGCTGTAGAGGCAGAGGGAGGAGCAGGCGACGCAGAGGGAGGAGCAGGAGAGGAGGATGGAGGAGCTGACGAGGCAGAGGGAGGAGCAGGAGAGGGGGATGAAGGAGTTGACGAGGCAGAGGGAGGAGCAGGAGAGAAGGAGGATGGAGAAGCAGGCGAGACAGAGGGAAGAGCAGGAGGGGAGGATGGAAGAGATGCGGATAGAGCATGAGCGACAGATGACAGATATGTTTCAGGCTCTCACTGCACGCTTACCCACCGATGCCCCACCACCTCCGCCTTCATCTTTGTGATTTTTTGTATTTTAATTTATGATGTTAAACTTATATGTATTTATGCGTAAATGACTGTGATGTGGATAAGATTGTTTGTGCTTGGATGGATGTAGTTTATGTTTGGATGGATTTACTAGTTTGGGTTTAGATGGATGTGAATGTGAATATGATGAAATATATTATATAACAGGTGTATATCAGGAAGAACATGATGAAATATATTGTAACAGGTGTATATCAGGAATTTTGTGCTAGAATATTGAAAAAAAAAAGAGAGACTTTTACCTACGAAAATTTTCGTAGGTAAAAGTTTTGTAAATATTTTTACCTACGAAGATTTTCGTAGGTAAAAGTATCATGAAATATTTTTAACTACGAAAATTTTCGTAGGTAAAAGTTTTTTTACTTATTTTTTACCGACGAAAAGATTCGTCAGTATAAGTGTTTTAGATATTTTTTCCTACGAAACAATTCGTCGGTAAAAGTTTCTTACTTATATTTTTACCGATGAAAAAATTCATCAGTAAAAGTTTAATAAATATTTTTACCTACGAAAAAAAAAACGTTGGTAAAAGTTTTACACTTATTTTTTACCAATGAAAAAATTTGTCGGTAAAAGTTTTACACTTATTTTTTAACGACGAAAAAATTTGTCGGTAAAAAGTTGGTGATTATTTTTACCTACGAAAAATATCGTCGGTAAAAGTGTTTTGCTTACTTTTTACCGATGAAAAAATTCGTGGGTAAAAATCTTATTATTGTCGACGAAATGTTATTTTTGTCGGTAAAAGCCTTTTGCATCGGTCTTTTTCAGACAATTTTTCGTCGGTAAAACTTTTTACCTACGAAAAAAATCACTTTTAGTGATGAAAATTTTCGTCAATAAAAGTTGGTTTTCTTGTAGTGAAATAGAAACAATTCAGTCATTAGCAGAAATTTAGATGCCAGAATACATGCCCGAAAATCCACTGAACGTGGCCTGTGCGGAAAAAAATCCTGAGAACCACATAATAAAATCCTATAGCCTGAACTTGATGAATTACATCAGTTTATTTTGAAGCGAACCACAAAATTTGGATATTAAAGATGCCAATTTCATCACATAAACATTTGCTAATGACACGGTTACATCGAAGCAGAGAAACTATAAGCTTTTCTCAAAGTTGCATTTTTTAAAACCAAAAAATCACATGAAAATACCCATATCAAAGGAGAAGATGGTAAAAGGCCACAAACAACAAGTGTGTAATAGTCCGAGTAATTCTTTCTTACCACATCAGAACTCACGCTACGCCAAAATCGCGAATTTGTGACAGATTTTGTGACGAATTTAATCCGTCGCAAAAATTGCTTGGTTTAACGACGGATTTAATTCGTCGCTAATGGAAAATGTCCATCGCCAATCTCGTGTTTCTCGAAAATCCATAGTTAAAAGTCATGGAATTTTGCAACGGATCAAAATTCATCGCTAAAATCTGATTTACGACGGATTGTGGTCCGTCGTAAAATGGTGACGGACTAAATCCGTCTCAAATTTTGTTTTTGCGACAGTGATCAGTTGCAAATTCCCGCCCAAAATAGCAATTTGCGACAATTTTTAGTTGCTTTTGCGACGGGTCATGGTCCGTCGTAAAAGGACTCTTGCCTAAAACATTTATTTTTTAATTTTTTTAAAGAATATGGCGGAATTTTTTTATTTATTTTTATTTATTTTTTTTTGTAGTCTAAGAATTGTTTTTTAATATAATTTCAGTGGTTTAACTGTACATATTTGTATCTAAGATTATTTTTTAACAATTGATTGAATGCAAATATATATATATATATATATATATATATATAGATATATATATTATATAATATATATATATATATTTGTTTTTTATCAAATGAGTGGAAATTATTTTTTTAATTTAAAACTAATATTTAAATGATTTGTAATATCATATGAAAAAGAATATTGAGAAGTTTAAAATATTTAACAATGTTCAAGAAAAAAAATGAGATTTTGAAAAAAAAATTTCGTGATTTAAAAAAAATCAATTTTGTGGGAAAAGAAAAAAGAATATTGAATAAAGTTGATAATTTTGATAAAAAAAAGAATTTAATTTCAAGAAAAAATAATATCCTGAAAAAGAAAATTAAAAAGATTAAAAAAAATGTGAAATTTTTGACAATGTTGAAAAATGAAAATATTTTGAATTAGAAAATGAGAGTTTGTAGTTTGAAAAATAAACTAAAATTGACAAGTTCGATAAAAATTGACAAGTTTGAAAAAAATGCTTTAAAAAAAAATTGAAGAAGTTCGAAAGAACTGAAAATTTTAAAATAAAACGATATTAACAAATCGATACTTTAACAAAAAACAAACATATTGAAATGAAAAATAAAGAAGTTGAAAAAAATTTGTGATTTTGAAAAATAATTGAAAATGTTCAAAATTTGAAATTAAAAGAAAAGGTTATTTATAAAAACATTGAGATTTTGAAAGAAAAAAGATATATATATATATATATATATATATATATATATATATCTATATATTATATATATATATATATATATATATATATTAGAAAGGAAAATTGAAAAGTTGAAATTAAAATGATGCTTTTGAAGAAAAAAATCGGCATTTTGAAATTTTTGAGAAAGAAAATTAAAATTTGAGAAATTTTTTGAGATTTTGAAAATAAAAATTTAGAATTCGTATTTTATTTTTTTTGAAATATTTTATAATAAAAATGATATTTTGTTAAAAGTTTTCAAAGAAAAATTAAGAGTAAAAAGATATACATTTTGAAAAAAAATCTTTTTTTTTTTTTTAAAAAATGGAAATTGAAATTTATCTGTGAAAAAAATATATATTTTACTAAATTATTAGGCACATCCACTAATTGAACCTTTTACCATTTTTGGATATTCTAATTAGCCCAGATTGAAGAGTAAATAACTTTAGATGTTTAAATCAAATTTCACTCAAATTATTGATTAATCTTGTATTCCCAATATCTTTCTCATATGTAGCCTGATTGGGGCGAGTAACTAGTCAAATTGAAGGTATTGATCTGTAAATTAGAGTGAATGCTCAGACATGTAAAATGGGCCAAATATTCTGGTCGAAATTGTGACCCAACTTATTGACCTCGTGAGAACCTAAGAATTGATGTTAGTAAGTTTTGCCTTCCCCATCATGATGTGTGTCGAACATCAACACCGTGCATTTGATGTGTCTCCTTTAGGTTATGAGATATCTCAAAAATCATCCGTATACAAAACTCAGGTGGGCCATACCGTCTAAAACCATGTGAAGACATCCTAAAAAATATAAAAGCACTTGGTGGGGCCCACATGAGTTTTGGATGCGGCTGAAACGTGGTCTGACCCCTCATCTAAGTGGGACACACATAATGAGTGGGTTGGATATTTGAATCACATTTAGGTGAGTTACTCATTACCCTTACCAGAGTAAACTCTGTGGGGTCCACCATTATTTATTTATTTATTTTATCCACTCCGTTCATCCATGTTAACAGATAATTTGAGGTCTAAAGAACAAAAAGGAAGCATATCCAATGCTCAAGTGGACCACACCACAGGAAATAGTGTGATTGAACCTCTACCATTGAAAAATTCTTGAAGGCCATAGAAGTTTTGGATCAAACTGATGTTTGTGTTTTCTCTTCATTCATATCTTTTTGATATTATGAACAGGTTGGATGGCAAATAAACATTACTGTGGGCCCAAGGATGGTATCAACAATGGAAATCATTATTCCACACTTTTTCGTGTGGCATGGTCCACTTGAGTTTTGGATTTACCGAAAATTTGGGATCAACCCACACCGTTCATCCATTTTTCGAGATCATTTTAGAGAATTATCCCAAAAATAAATCATATCCAAAGATTAAATGGACCACACCACAAATAAGGGGAACGAATTGGCTACTCCCCCTGACACCAGCCAATGGCTAGTGGTCGATGCTCTGTGGGCCCCACCATGATGTATGTGTTTCATCCATGTCGTCCATCTATTTTTAAAGATCATCTTATGGCATGAGACCAAAAATGAGGTATATCGCAATCTGAAATGGATCACATTATAGGAAACAATGTTGAATGAGCGTCAACCATTAAAAACATTTTGGGGGCTATAAAAATTTTGGATCGAGATGATTTTTGTTTTTCCCCTTCATCTAGGCCTGTATGACTTAATAAACAGATTGGATGTCAAATAAACAATATAGTGGGCCTTAGGAGGATTTTAATGATGGATATCCAATCACTATTGTTTTCATGTGGTGTGGTCCACTTGAGATTTATATACCTCTCATTTTTGGAATGAATTCCAAAAACGATCTTTAAAAATGGAAGAACGTAATGGATGAAATACATACATCATGGTGGGCCCCACAGAGCACCGACCACCAGCCACGGGCTAGTGTCAGGGGGAGTAGCGAGACTATCTACTGAAGTGACGTCAGCAAGTTCCGTGGGCACCACCATGATGTATGTTTTGTATCCACACCTTCCATCCATTTGGAGAGATCATTTTAGGGCAATATCCAAAGAACAAGTTAAATCCAAAGCTCCAGTGGACCCCAACACAGAAAATAGTGGGACAGTGAAGGCCACCATTAAAAACTTCTAAAGGCCACATAAGTTTTAGATGAAGTTAATATTTGTGTGTTCCCTTATTTCATGTCTTTTTTTAACTTTTGAATAGGTTGGATTTCAAATAAACATTATGATGGGCCTTAGGATAGTTTCAACAATGGGAATCACTCTCCCCGCTATTTTCTGTGGTGAGGTCTGAGTGTTTCAACAATTTCATCGATGACCTTTGAAGATGGTAAAAATCATCTTTCTTCTATAGTTACCTAGAGAGGGCTTCGATTTGGCAGGACAGAGCTGCTGCTTGGTTGGCCAAAACATTTGCTCTAGCGTTTTCAGATCGCAGTATGTGCTTGATTTTGACATGACAGAACTGCTCTAACAACTGCTATACTTTTCGACAGTATGGCAAAAGTTCTTGCTTTCTTATCTCAAATTCAGTCGTTAATTGATTTATAATCAACTTAGAATCCCTGAAGATATGCAACATTTTTATCTTCATTTCTTGAGTCATTTCTATTCTGATAATGAGGGCTCTATATTTGGCCTCATTGTTTGTGCAGGTAGTATCCAATGTGAAGGAGTAAGGTAATAAGTCACCTTGAGGAGTAATGAATATCACTCCTGCCCCTGCTCCTGATGCACGGGAGGCACCGTCAAAATACATCTGCCATGGGCTTTGCGACTCGGCCAACATAACCTGTTCATCGGGAAAATCATCACTTTTAGTCTCACACTAGCTACGGGGTGTGCTGCAAGGAAATCCGCCACTGCTTGCCCCTTTACTGCTTTCGCTGGCTCATACGCAATATTATATTCCGAAAGTAGTAGCATCTATTTGACCAATCTCCCAGACAACATCGGTCTTGTCGTCAAAAACTTTATCGGATCTACTCTTGAGATCAAAGTTATGTCATGGGAGAGACAATAATGTCTCAATTTTTGTACCGCGAATATCAGCGCAAGACATTCTTTCTCGATTGGAGAGTAGTTGCATTCCGCACCCATCATAGTTCTGCTTAAATAATAAGGAGCAGTCTCCATCCCAGATTCATTTATCTGTGCCAATAGGGCTCCTAAAGAATTCTCGACTGCAGATATATACAAAATAAGCGGCTTCCCTTTTATTGGAGCTGTTAATACCGGCGGCTGTTTCAGCAGCTCCTTTATTGAATCAAACGCGTTCTGACAGGCTTGGTCCCATACAAACTTTGTGCCTTTCTTCATCAAATGGGAAAATGGCTAGCATCTCCCTGCCAGATTTGAAATGAAACGGCGAATGTACGTCAACTTTCCTTGCAAACTTTTCAATTCTTTTAATGTCTTTGGTAGCAGCGTATTTTGAATGGCTTTAACTTTCCCTGGATCGATCTCGATGCCCCTATGTCGGATAACGAAACCAAGAAATCTGCCTGAAGAAACCCCAAATGTGCATTTAGCCGGATTCATCTTCAGCTGTTTCTTTCTGAGCCGACAGAAAATCGATGCCAAATGTTCATGATGCTCCTGATGATCTCCTGACCTGACTACCAAGTCATCGACATAACACTCGACATGTTTATACATCATGTCTTGGAAGATATTCTGCATTGCCCTCTGGTATGTTGCCCCGGCATTCTTGAAACCAAATGACATAACTTTATAATAATAAATCCCCAGCGAAGTTCTAAATGTTGTCGCTTCTTCATCTTCGGGTGCCATCCTAATTTGATTATACCCTTCATAACCATCCATGAAGGATGTGATAGCATACTGAGTTGTATTGCCGATCAGTAATTCGGTTATCGGGAGAGGAAAATCATCTTTCGGGAAGACTTCATTCAAATCTCTGAAGTCAACGCAGACCCTGACTTGTCCACTTTTCTTCTTTACTGGGACAATGTTCGATATCCACTTGGGATACTTGACCTCTTTGATAAACTCAACTTTTATCAACTTATTCACTTCTTCCTCAATTAGGGGAACCAAGTCCGGATGAAATCGCCTCTGTGCTTGTTTAACAGGTCTTTTCTCCTTAGAAATATTTAATCGGTGCATCGCTACAAAAGGCTCCAAACCTGGCATCTCCGCATACATCCAAACGAAGACGTCTTTACTTTCTTTGAGAAGTTGGACGAATTTCTCAGACTCTTTTTTAGAAAAACCAGCGTTGATGAATGTGTTCCTAGGCTCTTCTTCCGTACCCAAGTTTATTTCTCGCAAATTGTCTATCGTCGGTTGCCCCCGTCTTCTATTTGCTTTGGAGCCATTTTAGGATGTTCGACTATTTTAGTATCCTCCTCCGATAACTGCTCAGTTGTAACCATGTTCACCGATGATTCTGCCCCCAATCCTTGAAATTTTCTTCGCTTTTCGTGAACGACCCCAATAAGAATTTGAATTCCTCTCCCATGATTCAAGCCGGTGGGTTCTTCGTAATCAAAACCCATGTTTCTCATGATTTTCTTGCTTGCTGGGCTATATTTTTTGAGATCTTGCGGTGTCAGCCTACTGCGGTGCACATTATTCTTGGTCTCTTCTCCTACCTTTGCTTTTACTGAGGCGTAAAACTCTATTGGTTTCGGGTATCTCCTGCTAGCCCTTACCTGAAATCTTCCTGGAGCGGCTGAAAACGGCTTATTTCTTTCAACATATGGCAATGGCACTGTATAATTGGACTGTAAAATTTTCAACAGTTCAGGTGATAACAGGGTTAATGGCGGTTGTCCCGGTTGTCTCAGATGTTTCGACACAAAATAGAATTTCTTCTTTGCTTCTACGGCCTTAGATGATCCCGCCTTTTCTGTTTCTTCTTTCATCACTTTTACTTGAATGTCCTTTAGGACCTTGCTTTCGTCATTCTTTCTTTCTTCTTTAGCGAACCCTTTATAATAACTGGTGTCTGCAAAGGACTCGGCCTCTGTATAGGGTTTCGCATTGGCCATTACTTTATAATGTATCCCACCTTTACAGTATTTGAAGCATTGATGTAGAGTAGAGGGTACGATGTTATACTGATGTATCCATGGCCTTCCTAGGAGAAGTTTGTATGTTGTCACTGCATTTATAATATGGCATACAACATTAGTAGTCAGTTCCCCTATCTCCAGCATCACTATAATTTTACCAAGTGCACGCTGCCCATCTTGATTGAAGCCTTATATCATCATTCCACTAGGGCGTAGATCAGAATGACGATAACCTAGTTTACTCAACATCGAGAGTGGTAAGAGGTTCACCGCATATCCATTCTCTATCATAATCCGTTTAACCTTCTTTCCATGGATATGGCCTTCTGTCATCAGCGGCCTGTTATACCTTGCATCGCAGATTAGATCATTATCGGAGAAGGAAACGACCGGTAGGCAGTTCTCTTACTTATTGTACTCTTCATGTTCCATCTTTGCCAGTAAGGTTTCCCTAACATCATGGTTGGACAATGCTTGAACTAAGCTTTGCCGAAATTCCTCTGACAACTTAAGCGCATCATAGACGCTTAATCAAGCCGGTATGCCCTTCAAATGACTTACTACATCATAGGTCACTTTCGCTGTCTCATTCTTCTTTTCTCTCTCATTATCATCGCTCTGCCTTTTAATGACCCCTTTTCTTATAATTCTTGGTTTCTGTTTCATAGGGCTTGTTATCTTCTTTCCCGACCGTAATGTAATCACCACTATCTTCTTTGTCGTCTTACGGTCTTCTTTCTCTTTCACTTCTCGGGCCTTTTCCCGGATTGTGAGCATATTTACTGTCACCTTTGTACCCCTTTCTTTTTCTTTTCCAATTACTATTTCACCCGTCTATCATTCGTTGTATTATATATTTCAGCTTATAACAATTTTCCGTCGGATGTCCTACCAGGCGATGATAGCGGCAAAAATCTCTTTCTTTGATTTTTGTCACATCTTCGGGGTGTTTGGGTTCTGATAATTTTATCATGTCGGCTTTTAGCAGTTGGTTCATCATTGAAACAATATCTTCCCTATCGAGCGCGAACCCCTCATGAGAATTGAGCATCCTGGGCCTTTTTCCACTGTATCTGTTTCTTGACGGATTTGATTCTTCTTTCCATTCCGGCCTCTTATCTCTTTAGTCTCTTGTATCTTTGCTTTTCTTTTCACGATCGAGGGTATTTATAGCTATCCTGTTAGGTGCCCTCCTAGCTGTCTCATAGTGGAATGCTGGCATCTTCCGAGTCATCAACTTTAGAGCATGAGCCTTAGTGGCTAGGTCACGGAAAGTTCTACTATCGGCGTTGGTGAGTCCAAACGCGATTCTCGTTTCCATAGAGTTTAGACACATCTTAACCTGTTCTTTTTCTTCCTGCAGCTGCCTACATGAGGCTCCCAATGTCTTACATCTGTCTATAAACTTTTCTACTGGTTTGTTTTCTCTCTGTCGCACAGAAGCCAATTCCGTAATACTAACATCATGTTTTAAAGAGAAGTTTGACACCACTAAAATCGCGAATTTACGACGGACCAAATCCGTCGTAAAACCAAATAAATGACGGATTTCGTCCGTCGCTATTTACTGGGTCTTTTTTTCTTTTCGACAGATAAAATCCATTGTTTAATCTGTGATGGATAAGGTCTGTTGTATAGTGGCAATGGATAAAGTCCGTCGCACAAAATAAAAAATCCGTCGTTAAAATTTGAAAAAACCGTCGTCATTAAAAATATTAGCGATGGATAAAGTCCGTCGCTAATATGAGGAGCGACGGACCCCAAATCCGTCGGACTTTCCACTTGTTTAGATATTAGCGACGGATTTGGTCCGTCGCTAAAATATCTGTGAATGAAAAAAATATCACCAGTTTTATTTATTTATTTTTTGTTTTTTATTTCGAATTTTACACCTGATGGTCATTTAAAAAATAATTCACACGATTGTTTAATAAGAAGCATATTCAAAAACTTGCGATGAATCTTGTTCCGCCATCCACTATAGCAAGGAAAATGATAATTACAAACATAATATGCTATAGAACAAAGTTTAAAGCAAGAGAAAATACCTATTGGACGAAAAAAATGATTCGGATGAGTCCCGTGACTTTAGTCGAGTCAATTTATTGAGTTTATGGCCTTTGTTTTGGGTAGACTCGACGAGTTGTAGAACTATGGCTGATGATCTGCCTATTAGATGCACCCTCTTCGATACGAGATCAGTCCCTTAAAATATGAACTCACATTAAGCGATTGTGAAAACAATTAATTAACCAACTGATTTTTTTGAGTGCATCAAGAAATAAATAAGGGAAATATGATCTCATAATCTCACAAAGAGTTGGAGATTAACATGTATGTACTATTTTTCTACATCCAACACCAAATTTATCCCAATTTGATTATTTGCTATTTCTCCCACAAAAAAACTAATTCTTGCATTTTAACACCATTTGATTGCCATTTAAAACTCATTCAGATGCAAGTTATAATAGATCCCAAGGACATCAAACAATCTATTTAAAAAACATGAAGTAATAACATCAGCAATTAAGTAACATGTAAGATATACTCACCATGGAAGAATTCAATTGTTCTTGTAACAAACCATTATGAGCCCTCAAGTTGCTTAGATTTCCATATTATGTTCTTTTCCTATTGCAACTTGGAAATGTTCTCGACAGCCAACGCTGCATCCGATTGAATATTGCTGCTGTATTGCTGCAAACTCAATGTTATATTCTTGTAACCACTTGTTAACATCCTGAAGAGATGCTATTTACATAATCCAACAATGCATAGTTGGGGATTTTAATTGAGATTCATCCAAAATGAAAAATGAAATAAACAAATTAATTAAACTAAACATTCGCATGCCCTGTTGATTAGAGGTTAATGGCCCTGAATGGGCTTTTTCAAGCTCTCCTGACAAAGAAGCAAGCAACTTTCAGAAGCAACTCTTGCCTCAATCTTTCCTATGAAAATTCAATCACTACCTTTCTAAATGCATAAAAGGAAAGACACAAATATCAACAATACCTGATATAAAATATTCACATAGAACTGTGGTTTTCTCAAATTCTCACCAATTTATGGGCTTTCCCTTTTGTAAGTTTCATCATGCAAAGAATCACATTTCCCCCAAAGTCCGTAATCATTTCAATTAAATCTTTTTCCTTTTGCTTCATTTTTGCCTCTAAGAAAATACAGATTTTAGGTTGCTATCTACTACATTAGCCGACTAAAGAAGAGTTGGCTAAAGGCCTTTTTAAGTTGTCTAGGTAATGTTATAGTTCACCTACGCTATAATGCAAAGCAAATCTTTTTCTAAATGCATAAAAGGAAAGACACAAATATCAATCACTTGTGAATCACATTTCCCCCAAAGTCTGTAATCATTTTAATTAATTCTTTTTTCCTTTTGCTTCATTTTTGCCTCTAAGAAAATACATGATTTCAGGTTGCTATCTACTACATTGGCCAATTAAAGAAGAATGGATTGATATTTGACTCTAATATTGGTTAAAGGCCTTTTTAAGTTGTCTAGGTAAATGTTATAGTTCACCTACTCTATAATGCAAAGCAAATATTTTTCTTTCTTTATTTGTTTCTTCTTCTTCTTCTTCTTCTTCTTCTTCTTCTTCTTCTTTTCTTTTAGATGGTTACAGGCGTGACTGAAGGACATTGGAATTGTTTGTTACAGGTATAGGTCAGGTCGTAAAGGCTTGGGATGTTGGCATTGCTGGTAGCTGCCTGGAAGATAGAGAATTTGCTGCCAAAGTTGTGGGGTGCAAGATTTCTTCTAGCTACATGGTTGTGCTCACACCCTAACATGAGCGGGCAAAATGGATTGATGTGGTGGATTTCTCAAAAACATCATGATAGGCCTTAGGTTGGTTTCAGTAGGTCCTCACTTCTGTTGGTTTGGTCCACTTGAGCTTTGGATGAACCTCATTTTAGGCTCATGCCCTAAAATGAGTTGGCAAAATGGATGGACTGCATGGATAAACCATATACATTACATGGCCCCACGGAGTCGAAGCAAGGTTAGTAAATAGTTATCCAATAGCATCACCCATGCATGCATGCATGCATTACTATTACCTCTATGTAAGTGTGGAGATTGAATGTCAGCCCTTGAAACACTTGGGCCACCGTAATGTTTCTAATAATTCCACTCCATCCATCATTTGGGTGGCATCATTTTAGGTGGTTGGACCAAAAATGAGGCAGATTCAATATTCAAGTGTGCCACACAGTTTGTATTGAAGTCTGATTGTACAACTTCAATCATTTGTGGGGCCCATCGCGATGTATCTAAGAAATTCACTCTATCTATCAGTTTTGCCAACTCATGTTATGGGATGAACCCAAAAATGAGACAGATCCAAAACTCAAGTGGCCCACACGGTAGGAAAAAGTGGAGATTAAGGGTAAAGGGTCGCAGTCCAAACATTTGGCATCACCGTGATGTTTTTGAGAAATCCATCATGTCCATCTATTTTGCTACCTCAGGTTGAGACATGATCTAAAAAATGAGGCAGATCCAAAACTAAAGTAGGCTACACAACTAGAAGCAATGGGAATTGAATGCCATAATTATCAAACAAGTTTTTTTACTTCAGATTTCATATTCAGGCTTTAGATTTCAGATTCAGGCTTCAGATTTCAGATTCAGTCTTTAGAAATCAGATTCAGCCTTCAGATTTCAGATTCGGTCTTTAGACTTCAGCCATAATTATTAAACAAGTTTTTTTTTTTTTTTTTTCAAATTCAGGCTTTAGATTTCAAATTCAGGCTTCAGATTTCAGATTCGGTCTTTAGAATTCAGATTCAGGCTTCAGATTTCAGATTCGGTCTTTAAACTTCAGCCATAATTATCAAACAAGTTTTTTTTTTTTTTTTTTTTTTTTTTTTTTTTTTTTTTTTTTTTTTTTTTAAGATTCGGGCTTTAGATTTCAGATTCAGTCTTCAGAATTTAGATTTAGGCTACAGATTTTAGATCTGGGCTTTAGACTTCAGCCATAATTATCAAACAAGTTTTTTTTTTTTTTTTTGTTTTGTTTTTGTTTTTTTTTTTTTTTTTTTATACTTTAGATTTCAGATTCAGGCTTTAAATTTCAGATTCGGTCTTTAGAATTTAGATTCAGGCTTCATATTTCAGATTCAGTCTTTAGACTTCAGCCATAATTATCAAACAAGTTTTTTTTACTTCAGATTTCAAATTCAGGCTTTAAATTTCAGATTCAGACTTCAGATTTTAGATTCGGTATTTAGATGCTTGTTGATTGATCTATGAGAGTTTATACACACCATCCACCCAATGATGACTCCTCGAACTTAACGCGAGCCCACATCTCCTGGCTTGAGTATCGCCTCGGTGCCTTAGATGCGGCATCGGAACCATGGTGACGGCACGGTCGCTAGGGTACAAGTCTCGGGTTGAGCCGGCTTTGGTTGACGGCGTGTAACTCAAGGTCGTGCGCAAATGTCAGATAGAGGTCGAAGGTTGTCGGAATTCGATCGGAAAGACCGTGGAAGCCTACGGAACAGTACGGTCTAGGATACGGGTCTTACAGCTCTCCCCTCCTAATAAAATTTCATCCGCGAAATTTAAACCATAACATAACCAATACAGAGCTTACCAAGGGAGGGAAACCACACCACTATATATTTAATCAGAACACAACTTACCAACTTAATCAAACACCTAAGAGATGGGGATAACGCTCACGAATCTCAAGCTCTAACTCCCAAGACACCTCATTCATGAACAATCTAGGAAGACGGTGCAGGGGCCAAGTCACATGAATCGTCGACTACTCCTGATGTCTGAGGATCGTCCTACTGTTGCTTCTGCCGCTGCTGGGGTCCCGGCGGCAGATACCACCGTCGCTACTGCTGCTGAGGACGGGGACACTCGCTCCTACGATGCCCTATCCCACCACACTTAAAGCAAGCACCAGAGAACGGTCTGGGTGGCAGGGGCTGCCAAGGGTGGGGGCACTCCCTGAAGCGATGCCCCACCTCACCACATCTGAAGCATACACTTGAGGACTGATGTATAGGTGGTGTAAATGTTTGGAAGGACGGACGGTTCCTATGCCTCTGTGGCCGTCGTGCTGTTGGGAACTACCGGAGGGGGCTCGCCTCTTCCGGCTTCCTCTATGAAGAATGGCGGTCATTGCTTGCAACGTCTACTGTAGCTGGTCCGCACTTACAGACACGGTTGGTGTTGTGCTAGACTTGGATGGGGGTGTAGAAGTCTCAGGTGGGGGAACAAGAATCTCATGCGAGGAAGCGGGAGTTGCTCGGGTCCTCGCTCGCGTACCATGTCCTACAGGAAGGAACAAGGGCTTATCATCCTTAGGCACTCTCGAATGCACACATGATAGGGAGCTATATCAGGAAGTTTCTAAGTTATTCGAATTCGGGGATCTAATCATTCTAAGTTCGCAACAATCATACAGTATAAGGTAGCTATCAGCAGATATGTGATGTTATCCTCAGGTATTCTCAAGTTATACTTTGATACCATCTTCTTTCATGCCCCAAACTCGAAAATCGAATTCACAGGAATCCCGATCGCCAAATCCAGTGCCGACAACCTCCTTAGTACCCCATTCTCGGCTCCTAGTGCCCATATGCCAGGTTCCGATCCTGGGATCCTACAAGGAAGATTTTCAACATAAATTTGTCTCATAAGAAGCATAACCACAAGTATACCTAAATCATAAGAACAACATAATCACCACATATCCACTAATATAATCATTTGAGTACAATACTGAAAAGGAAATACATGCATATAATAAAATCTCCAGAAGCTCTGCCACACTCTCCTGCCCCAGCTCGACTGTGTCCTATTGTCACCTGCACGCATATATTGTGCATAAGCTCATAGAAAGCTTAGAGGGTGGTGTAAGAGTGTGCACAAGATAACTACCAAGTATCCAATACAATGCCTTAATCATACAATATCGGAATTACTGGCATGAATCATACAATATCAGAGTAAACGAAAATACTGCAAGTCCATAAAAATATCATCAACCTCATCCATGATATGCGATGAAAAGACATATCAAGCCAATGTCATATACTGAGAAAGTAATATAAATCGGCTATGTAATGCGGAAACACAACTAGATATCAGATATCGAGGATGCAATACAATATACAATTCAGAAGAGCTACTAATACCATCAGCCTTATCTAGGACATATAAATGCAGAAATATAGTAACTCAAAATGCTAAATGCTGCGGACGCAATGCAATATGCGGTGCGAATGAAATGACCAATCTGGAGTGAATTCAGGATAACAGTACATAGTATCGCAGGCTAGGGGTCCATCACAAGGGACTTCTATCCAAACTAGTCCCATACCTAAATTTGGATAGATAAACTCAATGTGGTAAACTCCTGGTCTCAGGTTAGTCGCACGCTCAACCAAAATCCTAGCTATGCGAAGGTACACAACAATTAGTTGTGCACCACCAGCCCGAGTGAATAGTGAATGAAATGAATGTATGAGTATACAACTCCTACTCAATAAGTCCACATATCAGTTCTGTTCCTCTCTGAAAAATCATCAGGGTCTATTACACTTCAAACCAGATTGCTGCCCCATTGTGCGCAATAAGGTGAGTGAAAGAGACCTCACTATCCTCCTATCAATATCGGGTCAAGCTCGTCGATAGCGGACTCATTCCTCGAGCTGGTTAGACTCAGCCTAGCATTGCCCCCTCCTCTCAGGCAGGTAAGGCTGTACCCCATTCTGACCATCCACGACATAGTGGGAGACATGGCCTAACGGTATACGACCCTCATGCGCTCATGCATCCACTCGGTCTAGACGTTGGAGCAACCTTTGGAACCAAGAGGGTTCTGGAACTTTCACCCAAAGATATCTATAACACCCCATGTAGAACAGATTTTCGGTGTCCTGTCTGGCCATCCATGATATGCATGTGGAGGTTACAACCCTGATGTCACTAGGGCGTATGGTAATCATAATTACACAATGCGAGATGCATGAGTCATATAGTTCAATCATGCATCAATCATGCGCATACCGTGCCCTCATGTGGGGTAACTCCACCCATCAGGGAGTCCCATGAATAACCTGCCCCATGACATATGCAACGGTCAACCATATCTCATATCAAACATGCAGATGATGCGTATGGGTATGTATCATGATGTTATGCTGTTACATACTCATAATCAGTATCAATAACCGGCATCAACAATCGGCCTCGACAATCAGCCTCGACAATGTGGACATTTAACCAATATTGTCCCCAAGGGGTGGTCCACATAGAGCCTAACATACAGTGGACCCATGGCCTCACAAAGGGCCTAATATACAACACCATGGGCCTCACTCAAGAGCTTAATACACATCACGATGGGCCTTTCACATGGGCCTAACTGTTTCTCCCCAAACTCGAAAAATAGGCTCACAAAATTCTTGATCGCCGAATCTGGCGTCAATAGCCTCCGTAGTACCCCATTCTCGGATCCCAGCACTCACATGCTAGATTCCAATCCTAGGATCCTATAAAGATGATTTTCAGTATGATTTTTTTAATAGAGCATAACCAAGTCACAAAACAACATCACCACATATCCACTATATTAAAAACTTTAACTACAATGCGGAAAGGGAAATATAGGGTGATCAAAAAGCTCCAAAATAGACTGATACACGCTCCTGCGGTCCAATGCCACCTGCACACAACGGTCATGCATAAGCTTACAAAATCTTAGAGGGTGGCGTAAGTGTATGCGCAAGGCAAGCGCCAAGTGTATAATATTAGAGTAATGTAGAAATATGCGATAAGTCCATGAATGCTATCAGCTGTACCAAAACTATGTGACGCAAGGCATGAATGTTATTGGCCATACCAAGGAGATGCGATGCGAGGCCTATGTAGCCAAATGTCGTATGCGAGATACAAAGCAAGCATGCCTGTCCTCATTAAGTATACTTATCAGTACAATTCCTCTCTAAATATCACCGGGGTCTAATACACTTCACATTAACTGCCTCCTCCCTAGCTGCACAGCCAAGCAAGTGGAAGAGACCACACTATCTGCCTGACCAGTAGTCTACCAATACCTACCCAGCTCGTTGATAGTGGACTCATTTACGAGCTGGTCAAACTTAGCCTAGCTTATAGCCCCCTCACTCGGGCGGATAAGGCCACACCTCCTTTTAACCGACCACGACACAGTGGGAGACGCAGCCTACTTGTATTCGGCACTAGGGCGCTCGTGTATCCACTCAGTCTAGACATTAGAGCATCTCCTGATACCAAAAAGGTTCTAGAATTTTCACCCAAGGACGTCCTAAGTGCCTACAATGCTAGAACCAATATTTTCGGTATTAGATACGACCATCCACGATGTGCCTGTGGAGGCTACAACCCTGATGTCGCTAGGGCGTGCAGTAATCACGACACACAATGCGAAATGCATGAGTCATACCGTCAGTGATGCAGCAATCTCATGCATACCATGCGCTCATGTGGGTAACTCCTTTCAATGAGTCCCATAAGTAATCTACCCAATGGCATATGCTATGATCAGTCACTACCATATCAAGTATACATATGATGCGTATGACATGAGGCATGAAATTATACTAAGCATATTATAAAGTGATGAACTATCCTCACAATGAAGATGGGCCTAGATGGCCTATACATAACAAGTATGGGCCTATCAATGGGCCCTAGGGAGAGTCGTAATGCAGACATTTAAGCAACATTATACTTACAATTTGGGCATCAAACCATCATTGCTCCCAAGGCATAGCCCGCTATAAATATCATTATATAGACCATGGTGGAATCACACATTGCAATGGACCTTAGGTACATCCCATTGGCCTTAAATACATCAAATGGGCCATATCACATGGGCCTTATATTCAATAAGTAGGCCACATCAATGGGCACACCAATGGGCCTTATGTACATTGCAATGGGCGAAAACCCATGGGCCTTAGAATACATTAAAATGGGCCTAATCACATGGGCCTTATGTATATCAGATGGGCCACACCAATTAGGCCCCATGCATATCAAATGGGCCATACCCAAAGATAAGTGGAGATAGTGATTTTCCACCATTAAGATTCCCAAGGCCCACCATAACATTTATTTTCTACCCAATCTGGTCATAAGGTTACACAGACCTGGATTAAGAGGAAACAAATTTCCTAATGATCCAAACTTTTGCGACAATAAAAGAATTTCAATGGTAGGAACTCAATCCCCACTACTTTTGCAATGTGGTCCACTTGATCCTAGATCTACCTCACTCTTAGCTCATGCCATGAATGAACTTCAAAATGGTTGGACGGCTTGGATGCAACACATGCATCATGGAGTGGGTCCCATATAGATGGACAACATAGATGATACCGGTGGGACCCATGGAACTTGGTGACGCCACTCCAGCAGAGGTACACTAGCCATGCACTCCGATATGTACGTGGACGATGTGGGTGAAACGTAACATTAGTGGGTCCCACATGAGGCCCACCATAATGTAAATTTTCCACCCAACCGTTGATAAGGTCCCACGGACTAGGAGGTAGAGGAAAAACAAATTTCATATTGACTTGTAACATCCCGGATTTTCGCCAACCTGGAATTAGACGTCCTTGGGCGATGGGTCAATCCTAACACAGGTTTAACTTCCCAAACGCTCAATTAAAGCCTCAAATCCCTTTTTAAACAATTTTCTTCACAAATCCCACCCTTCACTACCTTGTGCTTTCAATTTTCAAAGCACTTTCGCCCTAGACACTAACTTAAACTAGCTAAGTAGTAAAACTTGGATCACTTTATTTATATACAAACTACAAAGGCCTAAGTACCATCTCAACCAGAAAACAATTAGGATTAAATCCTTTAGAAATTTAACGAAGTTAACTAAGTGCAAAACTCGATTAGCCATGAAATCCGTTGGGATCACTTTAAATACGATCTGCAAGACCCAAAACTTGCAAAATCAGTGACTCTAGGTTTCCCTAAAGTTTAGAACCAAACTCATTTCCCGTCTGCTCTCGGGAATGAAACGAAACTTCGTATTAGGTCTAGACCGCACATCGGGAGTCCGATTAACACGAAGCTGAGGAACTAGGACCGCCTTACTGGGCTTGACAATCATCTCAAAAATCAGATCCAACCGATGTCCCACGGCCATTCGTTTCGATCCGGAGCGAGGGAGTGTGAAAAACACTATTCCCATTCTAAAATAAATATCAGGAATAGTGATCTGGCACCATTCGCTTGCGCATCAGTATTAAGCAACCAGACCGTCAGAATCAGACCAAATTACACCCTCGGATCAGGCAAAATTTCAGGAACATTTACATGTACTTGGAATTTCGGATCGTGTCCCACTGACCGTTGAACTGAAAGTGGTCCGCCACGTGCGATCTGGGAATTCAATCGAGTCGAAAACATAATCCCACATAGATCCATGTGTGGTGAGCTTAAGTCTGACGTTTGACTCAAGGAGGGCCACCAGAACCTCTCTTTTGAGCTGGAAAAGTGACGAAATACCTATATTAGCAGTAACCCTTGAACAGGAGTCTATTTCGGTGAGTTTTGAGACTATATAAGGACCTTAAACCCTCTCTCATGGCAGCCATACGAATTTGGGATTTGAGAGAGGGAAAAGAGAGAGAAAGTGAGGGAGAAGTGGGAGAATCTCCCTGCCGTCCTTCCCTGCTGCTATCCATTCTCCACTGCATCGTTCTCATCGCTTTCCCGGTGATTCCAGCCCCGTTTCTAGGTAAGAAACCCTAACCCTAATCTGATTTGGGGCTTGGGTGGTTGTAGGTTATGAAATAGCTAACCTATTTTGTTCTATAGGTTGCCAAACTGCCGAATACGGAAGCTTAGCAAACCTATCGATTCCGTTGCGATTCTACGACAAAAGGTGCGGACTTTAGGTGTATAGGTTAGGGTTTTCAACGCTTTCAATGTCAGATAATGATAGATTCATGATCTGCATGCAATTGCACATGTACAAATTGCTTTCCGTTTCCTGTTTCGATTAACGTTGTAGAATATGGAATTTCACATACTCTAGGTATACGTAGAAATACCGTATACGTATTTTTTTTGGAAAAATGTTTGACATGTTTATTTAATGTATGATTATATAATATATGGATAAAATACTAGTTTGGCGAAAGGAATCGCCGTAATACATGTTCGCTTGTAAATGCTACGTATGTTGAAATTGTGTATTCTAGAAATACCGTATATGTGTAATTTTTGGAAATGCAATTGTGTCATGATTATTGTATGTATGATTATGATATACATAGAAAAAATACTCACTTGGCAAAAGGTTAGCCCTAATACGTATTTTGCTAACATGCACCAGTATGTTGTAATAGTGTATTCTAAGTGTTGTGAAAATGACTGAATGAGTATGGAATTCTCATTCGTGCTCGCCATGACTAATTGTCATGGAGTCATGATTTATGTATTGGCGATGCCCCTTTGACGAAAGGATTTGCCCTAAGTCACGCCACGGCCAATATACACTATATATGCTAAAATGTGTGGCCCAAGTGTTTGTGGAAATAGCTGAATGAATATGAAACTTGGGTTCCTGCTTGCCATGACTATCCGTCGTGGGTGTACGCGTGTTATGCTTGGGGCAACTCCCTAGTAGAAGGATTTGGCCTAATGCCTATGTGATCGACATATGTCATGTATGTCGATGTATGTTTGTTTAAGTGTTTCTTGAAATGTCTGAATGTGTAGTAGTTAGCAAATTGTAATGTATAAGGGTGTTGAGATATGATTCTCAACCTCTTTTAGCAAATTGAAATGTCTCAATATGATTCTCCACTTTTCTACTCCAGGTGACTAGCAGACACCCTTTGTTTGCTTGTAAACAAAGCGTTTTGTTGTAAAAATATACAAACCAACTACAAAATGTTAAATCCTGCATGAGGGCCAATGGTAGTGATTCAAATTTGAAGTACTAAGTGTCAAAACTTTTTGTATTTTTCTATATATTTTTTTACAGTGCAAAGTTTACAAATAAATAAGGAGAGTCCGACACTCTATACAAGGCTATACAGATCTTTAGGCTAGAATCAAGGTTGATTATACAAGGAGGATTTCTTCAATTAAAGGTTTCCTAAAACAGTTTCCTACAATTACTCTGAGACAACTCACACCAACATTCCTCCTCAAGTTGGTGCATACAGATCTTGGATGTTCAACTTAGAGAGTGAGTTATGGAACTCCTTGCTGGAAACAACTTTAGTGAGCACGTCGACCAACTGGTCTTCGGACTTCACAAAGGAAACCAAATGATTTTGGCTTTGAGATTCTCCTTGACAAAGTGACGATCTACTTCAACGTGTTTGGTACGATCATGCTGGATAGGATTACGAGAAATGGCAATAGCGCCCTGGTTGTCACGGAAAAGGTCCATCTCTAAGATATGGGCAACCCCAAGTTTAGTCAACAACTTCTTCAGCCATAGAAGTTCACACAGTCCCTTAGCCATTCCACGGAACTCAGCTTTTATGCTAGACAATGCCACTACTTTCTGTTTCTTGCTCCTCCATGTAACGAGATTTCCACCCACAAACGTGAAGTAGCCTGACCTAGACTTCCTGTCTTTGATATTCCCTGCCCAATTTGCATCTGTAAAGCCATCAACTTTAAGGGGACCTCCTTTCCATTCTGCATTCGTATGACCATTAATCCGTAGAGGATTATTCTTTGTGAACATAAGCCCTTTCCCAGGAGAGGACTTCAAGTACCGGAGTATTCGGATCACTGCATCCATATGATCCTCACTTGGGTTATGCATAAATTGACTTACGACACTTTCGGCGTAAGCGATATCTGGACATGTATGTGAGAGAGATAAGTTTCCCAACTAACCTTTGATACCTCCCTTTGTCCGTTGGTACTTAGTCAGGATATTCACCAAGCCTGTGGTTCTGA